>JAUNZM010002294.1:0-26737 GCA_033459285.1 Clamator glandarius
CTTTTCCCCCCTCCAAGTCCCTTTTCTCCCCTCCAAGTCCCTTTTCCCCCCCTCAAAGTCCCTTTTCCCCCCCTCCAAGTCCCTTTTCCCCCCTCCAAGTCCCTTTTCCCCCCTCCAAGTCCCTTTTCCCCCCCTCAATGTCCCTTTTCCCCCCTCCAAGTCCCTTTTCCCCCCTCAAAGTCCCTTTTCCCCCCTTCAAAGTCCCTTTTCCCCCCTTCAAAGTCCCTTTTCCCCCCCTCAAAGTCCCTTTTCCCCCCCTCAAAGTCCCTTTTCCCCCCCTCCAAGTCCCTTTTCCCCCCTCCAAGTCCCTTTTCCCCCCCTCAAAGTCCCTTTTCCCCCCCTCCAAGTCCCTTTTCCCCCCTCCAAGTCCCTTTTCCCCCCTCCAAGTCCCTTTTCTCCCCTCCAAGTCCCTTTTCCCCCCCTCAAAGTCCCTTTTCCCCCCCTCAAAGTCCCTTTTCCCCCCTCCAAGTCCCTTTTCCCCCCTCCAAGTCCCTTTTCCTCCCCTCAAAGTCCCTTTTCCCCCCTCAAAGTCCCTTTTCCTCCCCTCAAAGTCCCTTTTCCCCCCTCCAAGTCCCTTTTCTCCCCTCCAAGTCCCTTTTCCCCCTTCAAAGTCCCTTTTCCCCCCTCCAAGTCCCTTTTCTCCCCTCCAAGTCCCTTTTCCTCCCCTCAAAGTCCCTTTTCCCCCCTCAAAGTCCCTTTTCCCCCTCCAAGTCCCTTTTCCTCCCCTCCAAGTCCCTTTTCCCCCCTCAAAGTCCCTTTTCCCCCCTCCAAGTCCCTTTTCCCCCCTCCAAGTCCCTTTTCCTCCCCTCAAAGTCCCTTTTCCTCCCCTCAAAGTCCCTTTTCCTCCCCTCCAAGTCCCTTTTCCCCCCTCAAAGTCCCTTTTCCCCCCTCCAAGTCCCTTTTCCCCCCTCAAAGTCCCTTTTCCCCCCTCCAAGTCCCTTTTCCCCCCCTCCAAGTCCCTTTTCCCCCCTCCAAGTCCCTTTTCCCCCCCTCCAAGTCCCTTTTCCCCCCTCCAAGTCCCTTTTCCCCCCTCCAAGTCCCTTTTCCCCCCTCAAAGTCCCTTTTCCCCCCCTCCAAGTCCCTTTTCCCCCCCTCAAAGTCCCTTTTCCCCCTCAAAGTCCCTTTTCCCCCCTCAAAGTCCCTTTTCCCCCCTCAAAGTCCCTTTTCCCCCCCTCCAAGTCCCTTTTCCTCCCCTCCAAGTCCCTTTTCCCCCCTCCAAGTCCCTTTTCCTCCCCTCCAAGTCCCTTTTCCCCCCTCCAAGTCCCTTTTCCCCCCCTCAAAGTCCCTTTTCCTCCCCTCCAAGTCCCTTTTCCCCCCTCCAAGTCCCTTTTCCCCCCTCAAAGTCCCTTTTCCTCCCCTCCAAGTCCCTTTTCCCCCCTCCAAGTCCCTTTTCCTCCCCTCCAAGTCCCTTTTCCCCCCTCCAAGTCCCTTTTCCCCCCCTCCAAGTCCCTTTTCCCCCCCTCAAAGTCCCTTTTCCCCCCTCCAAGTCCCTTTTCCCCCCTCAAAGTCCCTTTTCCCCCCTCCAAGTCCCTTTTCCCCCCTCCAAGTCCCTTTTCCCCCCTCCAAGTCCCTTTTCCTCCCCTCCAAGTCCCTTTTCCCCCCTCCAAGTCCCTTTTCCTCCCCTCCAAGTCCCTTTTCCTCCCCTCCAAGTCCCTTTTCCTCCCCTCCAAGTCCCTTTTCCCCCCTCCAAGTCCCTTTTCCTCCCCTCCAAGTCCCTTTTCCCCCCTCCAAGTCCCTTTTCCCCCCCTCAAAGTCCCTTTTCCTCCCCTCCAAGTCCCTTTTCCCCCCTCCAAGTCCCTTTTCCCCCCTCAAAGTCCCTTTTCCTCCCCTCCAAGTCCCTTTTCCCCCCTCCAAGTCCCTTTTCCTCCCCTCCAAGTCCCTTTTCCCCCCTCCAAGTCCCTTTTCCCCCCCTCCAAGTCCCTTTTCCCCCCTCAAAGTCCCTTTTCCCCCCTCCAAGTCCCTTTTCCCCCCTCCAAGTCCCTTTTCCCCCCTCCAAGTCCCTTTTCCTCCCCTCCAAGTCCCTTTTCCCCCCTCCAAGTCCCTTTTCCTCCCCTCCAAGTCCCTTTTCCTCCCCTCCAAGTCCCTTTTCCCCCCTCCAAGTCCCTTTTCCCCCCTCAAAGTCCCTTTTCCTCCCCTCAAAGTCCCTTTTCCTCCCCTCCAAGTCCCTTTTCCCCCCTCCAAGTCCCTTTTCCCCCCTCCAAGTCCCTTTTCCTCCCCTCCAAGTCCCTTTTCCCCCCTCCAAGTCCCTTTTCCCCCCTCCAAGTCCCTTTTCCCCCCTCAAAGTCCCTTTTCCTCCCCTCCAAGTCCCTTTTCCTCCCCTCCAAGTCCCTTTTCCTCCCCTCCAAGTCCCTTTTCCCCCCTCCAAGTCCCTTTTCCTCCCCTCCAAGTCCCTTTTCCTCCCCTCCAAGTCCCTTTTCCCCCCTCCAAGTCCCTTTTCCCCCCTCCAAGTCCCTTTTCCCCCCCTCCAAGTCCCTTTTCCTCCCCTCCAAGTCCCTTTTCCTCCCCTCCAAGTCCCTTTTCCCCCCTCCAAGTCCCTTTTCCTCCCCTCCAAGTCCCTTTTCCTCCCCTCCAAGTCCCTTTTCCCCCCTCCAAGTCCCTTTTCCTCCCCTCCAAGTCCCTTTTCCCCCCTCCAAGTCCCTTTTCCTCCCCTCCAAGTCCCTTTTCCCCCCTCCAAGTCCCTTTTCCTCCCCTCCAAGTCCCTTTTCCCCCCTCCAAGTCCCTTTTCCCCCCCTCAAAGTCCCTTTTCCCCCCTCCAAGTCCCTTTTCCCCCCTCCAAGTCCCTTTTCCCCCCTCCAAGTCCCTTTTCCCCCCTCCAAGTCCCTTTTCCCCCCCTCAAAGTCCCTTTTCCCCCCCTCCAAGTCCCTTTTCCTCCCCTCCAAGTCCCTTTTCCCCCCCTCCAAGTCCCTTTTCCTCCCCTCCAAGTCCCTTTTCCCCCCTCCAAGTCCCTTTTCCTCCCCTCCAAGTCCCTTTTCCTCCCCTCCAAGTCCCTTTTCCCCCCTCCAAGTCCCTTTTCCTCCCCTCCAAGTCCCTTTTCCCCCCTCCAAGTCCCTTTTCCTCCCCTCCAAGTCCCTTTTCCCCCCCTCCAAGTCCCTTTTCCTCCCCTCCAAGTCCCTTTTCCCCCCTCCAAGTCCCTTTTCCTCCCCTCCAAGTCCCTTTTCCCCCCTCCAAGTCCCTTTTCCCCCCTCCAAGTCCCTTTTCCCCCCTCCAAGTCCCTTTTCCTCCCCTCCAAGTCCCTTTTCCTCCCTCCAAGTCCCTTTTCCCCCCTCCAAGTCCCTTTTCCCCCCTCCAAGTCCCTTTTCCTCCCCTCCAAGTCCCTTTTCCCCCCCTCCAAGTCCCTTTTCCCCCCTCCAAGTCCCTTTTCCTCCCCTCCAAGTCCCTTTTCCCCCCTCCAAGTCCCTTTTCCCCCTCCAAGTCCCTTTTCCCCCCCTCCAAGTCCCTTTTCCTCCCCTCCAAGTCCCTTTTCCCCCCTCCAAGTCCCTTTTCCCCCCTCCAAGTCCCTTTTCCCCCCTCCAAGTCCCTTTTCCCCCCCTCAAAGTCCCTTTTCCCCCCCTCCAAGTCCCTTTTCCCCCCTCAAAGTCCCTTTTCCTCCCCTCCAAGTCCCTTTTCCCCCCCTCCAAGTCCCTTTTCCTCCCCTCCAAGTCCCTTTTCCCCCCTCAAAGTCCCTTTTCCTCCCCTCCAAGTCCCTTTTCCTCCCCTCCAAGTCCCTTTTCCTCCCCTCCAAGTCCCTTTTCCCCCCTCCAAGTCCCTTTTCCCCCCTCCAAGTCCCTTTTCCCCCCTCCAAGTCCCTTTTCCCCCCCTCAAAGTCCCTTTTCCCCCCCTCCAAGTCCCTTTTCCCCCCTCCAAGTCCCTTTTCCTCCCCTCCAAGTCCCTTTTCCCCCCTCAAAGTCCCTTTTCCTCCCCTCCAAGTCCCTTTTCCCCCCTCCAAGTCCCTTTTCCTCCCCTCCAAGTCCCTTTTCCCCCCTCCAAGTCCCTTTTCCCCCCTCCAAGTCCCTTTTCCCCCCTCCAAGTCCCTTTTCCTCCCCTCCAAGTCCCTTTTCCCCCCTCCAAGTCCCTTTTCCCCCCTCCAAGTCCCTTTTCCCCCCTCCAAGTCCCTTTTCCCCCCCTCCAAGTCCCTTTTCCCCTCTCCAAGTCCCTTTTCCTCCCCTCCTGCCTCAGTTTCCCCACCTCGTCCGTCCCCAGACACATCGACTTTCTCTTCCTCCCCGGCTGCGCGGCCGCCGCTCGCCGAGCCGACCCGTTCTGGGGGGGACACACCAGTTTGGGGACCCCTCCCTTCCCAGTTGGGGGACCCCCCATCCCAGTTTGGAACCCCCCATCCCAGTTTGGAACCTCCCTTCCCAGTGTGGGGACCCCCAATCCCAGTCTGGAGACCCCTCATCCCAGTTTGGAACCTCATTTCTCAATTTGGTGACTCCCCATCCCAGTTTGGGGACCCCCCCTCTTCCCAGTTTGGGGACCCCTCATCCCAGTTTGGGGACCCCCCTCTTCCCAGTTTGGGGACCCCCCATCCCAGTTTGGGGACCCCCGTTCCCAGTTTGAGGACCCCTCATCCCAGTTTGGGGACCCCTCATCCCAGTTTGCAACCCCCCTTCCCAGTTTGGGGATCCCCCATCCCAGTTTGGGGACCCCTCATCCCAGTTTGAGGATCCCTCATCCCAGTTTGGGGATCCACCATCCCAGTTTGGGGACCCCCCTTCCCGGTTTGGAACCTCCCTTCCCAGTTTGGGGATCCCCCTTCCCAGTTTGAGGACCCCCTTTCCCAGTTTGGGGACCCCCCATCCCAGTCTGGAACCTCCTTTCCCAGTTTGAGGACCCCTCATCCCAGTTTGAGGACCCCCCTTCCCAGTTTGAGGACCCTCCATCCCAGTTTGGGGACCCTTCATCCCAGTTTGGGGACCCTTCATCCCAGTTTGAGGACCCTCCATCCCAGTTTGGGGACCCTTCATCCCAGTTTGGGGACCCCCCTTCCCAGTTTGGAACCTCCCTTCCCAGTTTGAGGACCCCTCATCCCAGTTTGGGGACCCTTCATCCCAGTTTGAGGATCCCCCATCCCAGTTTGGGGACCCCCCTTCCCAGTTTGGGGACCCCCCTTCCCAGTTTGGGGACCCCTCATCCCAGTTTGGGGATCCCCCATCCCAGTTTGGGGACCCCTCATCCCAGTTTGGGGATCCCCATCCCAGTTTGGGGACCCCCCATCCCAGTTTGGGGACCCCTCATCCCAGTTTGGGGATCCCCCATCCCAGTTTGGGGACCCCCCATCCCAGTTTGGAACCCCCCTTCCCAGTAACTGGGAGTTACTGGTGTTACTGGGAGCTTACTGGGTGTTACTGGGAAGCGCTGCTGGTGTTACTGGGAGTTACTGGGAGTTACTGGTGTTACTGGGAGGCGCTGCTGGTGTTACTGGGAGCTTACTGGGAGTTACTGGTGTTACTGGGAGTTACTGGCATTACTGGGAGGCGCCGCTGGTGTTACTGGGAGTTACTGGGAGTTACTGGTGTTACTGGGAGCTTACTGGGAGTTACTGGTGTTACTGGGAGTTACTGGTGTTACTGGGAGCTTACTGGGAGTTACTGGTGTTACTGGGAGTTACTGGTTTTACTGGGAGGCGCCGCTGGTGTTACTGGGAGTTACTGGGAGTTACTGGTGTTACTGGGAGTTACTGGGAGTTACTGGTGTTACTGGGAGTTACTGGTGTTACTGGGAGGCGCCGCTGGGGTTCCTGGCCCCTTACTGGTTTGTACTGGTTCGTACTGGTTTATACTGGTTCGTACTGGTTTGTACTGGTTCGTACTGGTCTCACCTGGGGGAAGACAGAGGCCTGCGAGGTCTCGGTGGCCGCAGGGACCGGGGTGGCCGGGGACACGACCTCCACCTTCCGCTTCTGCGGGGACACCAGGTCCTCCCAGTCCCTCCCAGTCCCTCCCAGTCCCTCCCAGTTCATCCCAGTTCATCCCAGTCCCTCCCAGTTCATCCCAGTTCCTCCCAGTCCCTCCCAGTTCATCCCAGTTCCTCCCAGTCCCTCCCAGTCCCTCCCAGTCCCTCCCAGTTCCTCCCAGTCCCTCCCAGTTCATCCCAGTTCCTCCCAGTTCCTCCCAGTTCCCTCCCGGAGCCCTCCCGGTTCCTCCCAGTTCCTCCCAGTTCATCCCAGTTCCTCCCAGTTCATCCCAGTTCATCCCAGTTCATCCCAGTTCCCTCCCGGAGCCCTCCTGGTTCCTCCCAGTTCATCCCAGTTCCCTCCTAGTCCCTCCAGTCCCTCCCAGTTCCTCCCAGTTCATCCCAGTCCCTCCCAGTTCCCTCCCAGTTCATCCCAGTTCCCTCCTAGTCCCTCCAGTCCCTCCCAGTTCATCCCAGTCCCTCCCAGTTCCCTCCCAGTTCATCCCAGTCCCTCCCAGTTCCTCCCAGTCCCTCCCAGTCCCTCCCAGTTCCTCCCAGTTCCTCCCAGTTCATCCCAGTTCATCCCAGTTCCCTCCCGGAGCCCTCCTGGTTCCTCCCAGTTCATCCCAGTTCCCTCCTAGTCCCTCCAGTCCCTCCCAGTTCCTCCCAGTTCATCCCAGTCCCTCCCAGTTCCCTCCCAGTTCATCCCAGTTCCCTCCTAGTCCCTCCAGTCCCTCCCAGTTCATCCCAGTCCCTCCCAGTTCCCTCCCAGTTCATCCCAGTCCCTCCCAGTTCCTCCCAGTCCCTCCCAGTCCCTCCCAGTTCCTCCCAGTCCCTCCCAGTTCATCCCAGTTCCTCCCAGTTCCTCCCAGTTCCCTCCCGGAGCCCTCCCGGTTCCTCCCAGTTCCTCCCAGTTCATCCCAGTTCCTCCCAGTTCATCCCAGTTCATCCCAGTTCATCCCAGTTCCCTCCCGGAGCCCTCCTGGTTCCTCCCAGTTCATCCCAGTTCCCTCCTAGTCCCTCCAGTCCCTCCCAGTTCCTCCCAGTTCATCCCAGTCCCTCCCAGTTCCCTCCCAGTTCATCCCAGTTCCCTCCTAGTCCCTCCAGTCCCTCCCAGTTCATCCCAGTCCCTCCCAGTTCCCTCCCAGTTCATCCCAGTCCCTCCCAGTTCCCTCCCAGTTCATCCCAGTCCCTCCCAGTTCCCTCCTAGTCCCTCCAGTCCCTCCCAGTTCCCTCCCAGTTCATCCCAGTCCCTCCCAGTTCATCCCAATCCCTCCCAGTTCCCTCCAGTTCCCTCCCAGTCCCTCCCAGTTCATCCCAGTTCCCTCCAGTTCCCTCCCAGTTCCTCCCAGTTCATCCCAATCCCTCCCAGTTCATCCCAATCCCTCCCAGTTCATCCCAGTTCCCTCCAGTTCCCTCCCAGTCCCTCCCAGTTCATCCCAGTTCCCTCCAGTTCCCTCCCAGTTCCTCCCAGTTCATCCCAGTTCCCTCCAGTTCCCTCCCAGTCCCTCCCAGTTCATCCCAATCCCTCCCAGTTCATCCCAATCCCTCCCAGTTCATCCCAATCCCTCCCAGTTCATCCCAGTTCCCTCCAGTTCCCTCCCAGTCCCTCCCAGTTCATCCCAGTTCCCTCCCAGTCCCTCCCAGTTCCTCCCAGTTCCCTCCTGTTGCCCCCAGTATCCCCCCCCAGGGACCCTTGGGGGCAAGAACTCCTTGGGGACACCCCGAGGGACCCTTGGGGACAGGGACGGGGACCCCTTGGGGACACCCTGAGGGACCCTTGGGGACAGGGACGGGGACAGGGACCCCTTGGGGACACCCTGAGGGACCCCTGGGGACAGGGTTGGGGACCCTTGGGGACAAGACCCCTCGGTGACAACGACCAGAAGGCCTCGGGGCCACCACGAGGTCCTTCGAAGTCCCTTTCAGAGCCCTTCGAAGGTGGTTTGGGGGCCCCTCGGGGACATCGGGGGGACCCTCAGGGACATCGGGGGGCCCCTCGGGGACATCAGGAGACCCTCGGGGACATCGGGGGGACCCTCGGGGACATCAGGAGACCCTCGGGGACATTGGGGGGACCCTTGGGCACATCAGGGGGGACCCTCGGGGACATCAGGAGACCCTCGGGGACATCGGGGGGGACCCTTGGGGACATCGGGGGGACCCTCGGGGACATCAGAGGGGACCCTCGGGGACATCAGAGGGGACCCTCGGAGACATCAGGAGACCCTCGGGGACATCGGGGGGACCCTCGGGGACATCAGGGGGGGACCCTCGGGGACATCAGGGGGCTCCTCGGGGACATCGGGGGGACCCTCGGGGACATCAGGAGACCCTCGGGGACATCGGGGGGCTCCTCGGGGACATCGGGGGGCCCCTCGGGGACAGTTGGGGACGTTACCGTGGCCTCGCTCTCCTTGGGCAGGTGAAAGCGGAGGGTGATGTGAAGGGGCAGGGACCCCGGTGGTGGCCCCGGTGGTGGCCCCGGTGGCCCCGACGGTGGCCCCGGTGGTGGCCCCGGTGGTGGCGGTGACGTTGGTGGCCCCGGTGGTGACGTTGGTGGCCCCGGCAAGGTCTTCCCGGTGGCCTCCAGGCTCTTCCTGGGCGCCGAGGAGGAAGGGAGGGACCTCTGGGACAAAGCCACCACGGGGACCTTGGGGACAAAGGTGACATTGGGGGGGGGGGGTGTCGGTGGCACCTGGGACCTCGGGATGTCCCCGAGGTGCCACCAAGGGCGGGAGGTGTCCCCAAGGTCCTTTAGAGGGAGACCGGGATGTCCCCGAGGTGCCACCAAGGGCGGGAGGTGTCCCCAAGGTTCCTTAGAGGGAGATCACGATGTCCCCGAGGTGCCACCAAGGGCGGGAGGTGTCCCCAAGGTCCCTTAGAGGGAGATCGGGACGCCCCCGAGGTGCCACCAAGGGCAGGAGGTGTCCCCAACGTCCCTTAGAGGGAGATCGGGATGTCCCCGAGGTGCCACCAAGGGCGGGAGGTGTCCCCAAGGTCCCTTAGAGGGAGATCGGGACGTCCCCGAGGTGCCACCAAGGGCGGGAAGTGTCCCCAAGGTCCCTTAGAGGGAGATCGGGACGTCCCCGAGGTGCCACCAAGGGCGGGAGGTGTCCCCAAGGTCCCTTAGAGGGAGATCGGGATGTCCCCGAGGTGCCACCAAGGGCGGGAGGTGTCCCCAAGGTCCCTTAGAGGGAGATCGGGACGTCCCCGAGGTGCCACCAAGGGCGGGAGGTGTCCCCAAGGTCCTTTAGAGGGAGATCGGGACGTCCCCGAGGTGCCACCAAGGGCGGGAGGTGTCCCCAAGGTCCCTTAGAGGGAGATCGGGACGTCCCCGAGGTGCCACCAAGGGCGGGAAGTGTCCCCAAGGTCCCTTAGAGGGAGATCGGGACGTCCCCGAGGTGCCACCAAGGGCGGGAGGTGTCCCCAAGGCCCCTTAGAGGGAGATCGGGACGTCCCCGAGGTGCCACCAAGGGCGGGAAGTGTCCCCAAGGTCCCTTAGAGGGAGATCGGGACGTCCCCGAGGTGCCACCAAGGGCGGGAGGTGTCCCCAAGGTTCCTTAGAGGGAGATCACGATGTCCCCGAGGTGCCACCAAGGGCGGGAGGTGTCCCCAACGTCCCTTAGAGGGAGATCAGGATGTCCCCAAGGTGCCACCAAGGGCGGGAGGTGTCCCCAAGGTCCCTTAGAGGGAGATCGGGACGTCCCCGAGGTGCCACCAAGGGCGGGAGGTGTCCCCAAGGTCCTTTAGAGGGAGATCGGGACGTCCCCGAGGTGCCACCAAGGGCAGGAGGTGTCCCCAAGGTCCCTTAGAGGGAGATCGGGACGTCCCCGAGGTGCCACCAAGGGCGGGAGGTGTCCCCAAGGTCCCTTAGAGGGAGATCGGGACGTCCCCGAGGTGCCACCAAGGGCGGGAGGTGTCCCCAGGGTCCCTTAGAGGGAGATCGGGACGTCCCCGAGGTGCCACCAAGGGCGGGAGGTGTCCCCAGGGTCCCTTAGAGGGAGATCGGGACGTCCCCGAGGTGCCACCAAGGGCGGGAGGTGTCCCCAAGGTCCCTTAGAGGGAGATCGGGACGTCCCCGAGGTGCCACCAAGGGCGGGAGGTGTCCCCAACGTTCCTTAGAGGGAGATCGGGACGTCCCCGAGGTGCCACCAAGGGCGGGAGGTGTCCCCAACGTCCCTTAGAGGGAGATCGGGATGTCCCCGAGGTGCCACCAAGGGCGGGAGGTGTCCCCAAGATCCCTTAGAGGGAGATCGGGACGTCCCCGAGGTGCCACCAAGGGCGGGAGGTGTCCCCAAGATCCCTTAGAGGGAGATCGGGACGTCCCCGAGGTGCCACCAAGGGCGGGAGGTGTCCCCAAGGTCCTTTAGAGGGAGATCGGGACGTCCCCGAGGTGCCACCAAGGGCGGGAGGTGTCCCCAAGGTCCTTTAGAGGGAGATCGGGACGTCCCCGAGGTGCCACCAAGGGCGGGAAGTGTCCCCAAGGTCCCTTAGAGGGAGATCGGGACGTCCCCGAGGTGCCACCAAGGGCGGGAAGTGTCCCCAAGGTCCCTTAGAGGGAGATCGGGACGTCCCCGAGGTGCCACCAAGGGCGGGAGGTGTCCCCAGGGTCCCTTAGAGGGAGATCGGGACGTCCCCGAGGTGCCACCAAGGGCGGGAGGTGTCCCCAAGGTTCCTTAGAGGGAGATCACGATGTCCCCGAGGTGCCACCAAGGGCGGGAGGTGTCCCCAACGTCCCTTAGAGGGAGATCAGGATGTCCCCAAGGTGCCACCAAGGGCGGGAGGTGTCCCCAAGGTCCCTTAGAGGGAGATCGGGACGTCCCCGAGGTGCCACCAAGGGCGGGAGGTGTCCCCAAGGTCCTTTAGAGGGAGATCGGGACGTCCCCGAGGTGCCACCAAGGGCAGGAGGTGTCCCCAAGGTCCCTTAGAGGGAGATCGGGACGTCCCCGAGGTGCCACCAAGGGCGGGAGGTGTCCCCAAGGTCCCTTAGAGGGAGATCGGGACGTCCCCGAGGTGCCACCAAGGGCGGGAGGTGTCCCCAAGGTCCCTTAGAGGGAGATCGGGACGTCCCCGAGGTGCCACCAAGGGCGGGAGGTGTCCCCAGGGTCCCTTAGAGGGAGATCGGGACGTCCCCGAGGTGCCACCAAGGGCGGGAGGTGTCCCCAGGGTCCCTTAGAGGGAGATCGGGACGTCCCCGAGGTGCCACCAAGGGCGGGAGGTGTCCCCAAGGTCCCTTAGAGGGAGATCGGGACGTCCCCGAGGTGCCACCAAGGGCGGGAGGTGTCCCCAAGATCCCTTAGAGGGAGATCGGGACGTCCCCGAGGTGCCACCAAGGGCGGGAGGTGTCCCCAAGGTCCCTTAGAGGGAGATCGGGACGTCCCCGAGGTGCCACCAAGGGCGGGAGGTGTCCCCAAGGTCCCTTAGAGGGAGATCGGGACGTCCCCGAGGTGCCACCAAGGGCGGGAGGTGTCCCCAACGTTCCTTAGAGGGAGATCGGGACGTCCCCGAGGTGCCACCAAGGGCGGGAGGTGTCCCCAAGGTCCCTTAGAGGGAGATCGGGATGTCCCCGAGGTGCCACCAAGGGCGGGAGGTGTCCCCAAGGTCCTTTAGAGGGAGATCGGGATGTCCCCAAGGTGCCACCAAGGGCGGGAGGTGTCCCCAAGGTCCCTTAGAGGGAGATCGGGACGTCCCCGAGGTGCCACCAAGGGCGGGAGGTGTCCCCAAGGTCCCTTAGAGGGAGATCGGGATGTCCCCGAGGTGCCACCAGGCGTTGGAAATGTCCCCAAGGTGTCATTGAGAGAGTTCAGGATGTCCCCAAGGTGCCACCAGAGATTGAAGATGTCCCCAAGGTCCCTTAGAGGGAGATCACGATGTCCCCGAGGTGCCACCAAGGGCGGGATGTGTCCCCAAGGTCCCTTAGAGGGAGATCACGATGTCCCCGAGGTGCCACCAAGGGCGGGAGGTGTCCCCAAGGTCCCTTAGAGGGTCTGGGATGTCCCCAAGGTCCTACCAGCTTTGGGAATGTCCCCAAGGGCTCCTCAGGTGACAGGGACACGTCCCCAGGGCTCCGTTACCGTTTGGAGACGTCCCCAAGGTCCTATCGGGGGGGGGGGGGGGGGGGGATATGTCCCCAAGGTCCCAGATGGGGTCAGAGATGTCCCCAAGGTCGCATCAGAGCCACCTCCTGTCCCCAAACTGTCCCTTAGAGCCACTTATTGTCCCCAAACCCTCCCTGATGTCCCATCAGAGCCACCTCCTGTCCCCAAACTGTCCCCAATGTCCCATTAATTGTCCCCAAAGTGTCCCTCGGAGCCATCTCCTGACCCCAAACTGTCCCCAATGTCCCATTAGAGCCACCTCCTGTCTCCAAACTGTCCCTCGGAGCCACCTCCTGTCCCCAAACTGTCTCCAATGTCCCATTAGAGCCACCTCCTGTCTCCAAACTGTCCCCAATGTCCCATTAATTGTCCCCAAACTGTCCCTCGGAGCCATCTCCTGTCCCCAAACTGTCCCCAATGTCCCATTAGAGCCACCTCCTGTCTCCAAACTGTCCCTCGGAGCCACCTCCTGTCCCCAAACTGTCCCCAATGTCCCATTAGAGCCACCTCCTGTCTCCAAACTGTCCCTCAGAGCCACCTTGTGTCCCCAAACTGTCCCTCGGAGCCACCTCCTGTCCCCAAACTGCCCCTCAGAGCCACTTATTGTCCCCAACCTCTCCCTGACATCCCATCAGAGCCACCTCGTGTCCCCAAACTGCCCCTCAAAGCCACTTATTGTCCCCAAACTGTCCCTCAGAGCCACCTCCTGTCCCCAAACTGTCCCTCGGAGCCACCTCCTGTCCCCAAACTGTCCCCAATGTCCCATTAATTGTCCCCAAACTGTCCCTCGGAGCCACCTTCTGTCCCCAAACTGTCCTCAATGTCCCATTAGAGCCACCTCCTGTCCCCAAACTGCCTCTCAGAGCCACTTATTGTCCCCAACCTCTCCCTGACGTCCCATCGCAGCCACCTCCTGTCCCCAAACTGTCCCCAATGTCCCATCGCAGCCACCTCCTGTCCCCAAACTGCCCCTCAGAGCCACTTATTGTCCCCAACCTCTCCCTGACGTCCCATCGCAGCCACCTCCTGTCCCCAAACTGTCCCCAAACTGTCCCCAATGTCCCATCGCAGCCACCTCCTGTCCCCAAACTGCCCCTCAGAGCCACTTATTGTCCCCAACCTCTCCCTGACGTCCCATCGCAGCCACCTCCTGCCCCCAAACTGTCCCCTCAGAGCCACTTATTGTCCCCAACCTCTCCCTGACGTCCCATCGCAGCCACCTCCTGTCCCCAAACTGTCCCCAAACTGTCCCCAATGTCCCATCGCAACCACCTCCTGTCCCCAAACTGTCCCCAAACTGTCCCCAATGTCCCATCGCAGCCACCTCCTGTCCCCAAACTGTCCCCAAACTGTCCCCAATGTCCCATCACAGCCACCTCCTGTCCCCAAACTGTCCCCAATGTCCCATCGCAGCCACCTCCTGTCCCCAAACTGTCCCCAATGTCCCATCACAGCCACCTCCTGTCCCCAAACTGTCCCCAATGTCCCATCACAGCCACCTCCTGTCCCCAAACTGTCCCCAATGTCCCATCACAGCCACCTCCTGTCCCCAAACTGTCCCCAATGTCCCATCACAGCCACCTCCTGTCCCCAAACTGTCCCCAATGTCCCATCGCAGCCACCTCCTGTCCCCAAACTGCCCCTCGGGCTCCGTTTTCGGCGTCCCCGTCGCCGTCCCTTTGTCCCCAGCCGCCCCCCGCGCCCCGTGTCCCCCGTGTCCCCCGCGTCCCCGCGTCCCCTCACCGAGTCTCTCTCGGGGGACCCCGGGCGGGACCCGGGGAGCCCGTTCTTGGTGGGCGTTTTCGCCTCCTTGCGGGGCACCTGCAGGCGGCTCAGGTCCAGCCGCTCCTGGGTCACCCATTCGTCCAGCCGCTTGTTGACTGCGCAGGGGACACGGGGACAACGTCACCCCCGGGGTCCCCTCCCAGCTCCCCGTGTCCCCTCCGACCTCGCCGTGTCCCCTCGGAGCTCCTCGAGTCCCCTCCCAGCTCCCCGTGTCCCCTCGGAGCTCCTCGTGTCCCCTCGGAGCTCCTCGAGTCCCCTCCCAGCTCCCTGTGTCCCCTCCTGGTGTCCCCTCACAGCTCCCCGTGTCCCCTCGGAGCTCCTCGAGTCCCCTCCCAGCTCCCTGTGTCCCCTCCTGGTGTCCCCTCAGAGCTCCCCGTGTCCCCTCGGAGCTCCTCGTGTCCCCTCAGAGCTCCTCGAGTCCCCTCCCAGCTCCCTGTGTCCCCTCCTGGTGTCCCCTCACAGCTCCCCGTGTCCCCTCGGAGCTCCTCGAGTCCCCTCCCAGCTCCTTGTGTCCCCTCCTGGTGTCCCCTCAGAGCTCCCCATGTCCCCTCGGAGCTCCTCGTGTCCCCTCAGAGCTCCTCGAGTCCCCTCCCAGCTCCCTGTGTCCCCTCCTGGTGTCGCCTCATAGCTCCCCGTGTCCCCTCCCAGCTCCCCGTGTCCCCTCCTGGTGTCCCCTCCCAGCTCCCCGTGTCCCCTCGGAGCTCCTCGTGTCCCCTCCCAGCTCCCCGTGTCCCCTCAGAGCTCCTCGAGTCCCCTCCCAGCTCCCTGTGTCCCCCCCTGGTGTCCCCTCCGACCTCGCCGTGTCCCCTCAGAGCTCCTCGAGTCCCCTCCCAGCTCCCCGTGTCCCCTCGGAGCTCCTCGTGTCCCCTCAGAGCTCCTCGAGTCCCCTCCCAGCTCCCTGTGTCCCCTCCTGGTGTCCCCTCAGAGCTCCCCGTGTCCCCTCGGAGCTCCTCGAGTCCCCTCCCAGCTCCCTGTGTCCCCTCCTGGTGTCCCCTCCGACCTCGCCGTGTCCCCTCGGAGCTCCTCGTGTCCCCTCCCAGCTCCCCATGTCCCCTCGGAGCTCCCCGTGTCCCCTCCCAGCTCCCCATGTCCCCTCCCAGCTCCCCATGTCCCCTCGGAGCTCCCCATGTCCCCTCCCAGCTCCCCGTGTCCCCTCGGAGCTCCTCGTGTCCCCTCAGAGCTCCCCGTGTCCCCTCCCAGCTCCCCGTGTCCCCTTGGAGCTCCTCGAGTCCCCCCGGAGCTCCCCGTGTCCCCTCCCAGCTCCCCGTGTCCCCTCCTGGTGTCCCCTCGGAGCTCCCCGTGTCCCCTCCTGGTGTCCCCTCGGAGCTCCCCGTGTCCCCTCCTAGTGTCCCCCCAGAGCTCCCCGTGTCCCCTCCTGGTGTCCCCCCAGAGCTCCCCGTGTCCCCTCCTGGTGTCCCCTCGGAGCTCCCTGTGTCCCCTCCTGGTGTCCCCCCAGAGCTCCCTGTGTCCCCTCCTGGTGTCCCCCCAGAGCTCCCTGTGTCCCCTCCTGGTGTCCCCCCAGAGCTCCCTGTGTCCCCTCCTGGTGTCCCCCCAGAGCTCCCCGTGTCCCCTCCTGGTGTCCCCTCGGAGCTCCCTGTGTCCCCTCCTGGTGTCCCCCCAGAGCTCCCTGTGTCCCCTCCTGGTGTCCCCCCAGAGCTCCCCGTGTCCCCTCCTGGTGTCCCCTCGGAGCTCCCTGTGTCCCCTCCTGGTGTCCCCCCAGAGCTCCCTGTGTCCCCTCCTGGTGTCCCCCCAGAGCTCCCTGTGTCCCCTCCTGGTGTCCCCCCAGAGCTCCCTGTGTCCCCTCCTGGTGTCCCCTCGGAGCTTCCCGTGTCCCCCCTAGAGTTCCCCGTGTCTCCTCCTCGTGTCCCCCCAGAGCTCCCTGTGTCCCCTCCCGGTGTCCCCCCGGAGCTCCCTGTGTCCCCCCAAACCCCCTCAATGTCACCATCCCCTGTCCCCCCCCCACCTCGGTGTCCCCAGAGGCTGCTCCCCCCCCTCAGTGTCCCCTCTATGTCCCCCCAAACCCCCTCAATGTCACCATCCCCTGTGTCCCCCCCCCACCTCAGTGTCCCCAGAGGCTGCTTCCCCTCTCAGTGTTCCCTCTATGTCCCCCCAAACCCCCTCAATGTCACCATCCCCTGTCCCCCCCCCACCTCAGTGTCCCCAGAGGCTGCTTCCCCTCTCAGTGTCCCCTCTATGTCCCCCCAAACCCCCTCAATGTCACCATCCCCTGTCCCCTCCCCACCTCAGTGTCCCCAGAGGCTGCTCCCCTCCCAGTGTCCCCTCTATGTCCCCCCAAACCCCCTCAATGTCACCATCCCCTGTCCCCCCCCCACCTCGGTGTCCCCAGAGGCTGCCCCCCCCCGAGTGTCCCCGTGTCCCCCCCGTGTCCCCCCCTGTCCCCCCACTCACAGTCGATGTAGTGGACGTAGAAGAGTTTCCTCCCGCTGATGTCCTTCACGCTCAAGATCTCGGCCAGCGCTGGGGGGGGGGTCAAGGGGAGGGGGGGGGATTCATCACCCCCTTTTCTAGGACCCCCCCCCCACCTTGGAATGTGACCCCGGGGACCCCAAACCTCCCCCTGCCCCCCAAAACGCTTCCCCCCCCCCCCCTTCCTTCAAACCTTCAATCCACCCCCCCCCCTTGCCACATTGGGACCCCCAGGTGCACCCCCTTAGCCACGCCCCCTTCGTAGACCACACCCTCTTTTCATAAGCCACGCCCCTTTCATAAGCCACACCCTCATAGGACACGCCCCTTTCAATCACGCGCGCCAGTTAGACCACGCCCCCTCCTACCAAGCCCCGCCCCTTCAACCACAAGCACAACCAGCCCCCTCCTCTTCGCGTAGGCCACGCCCCTTTAAAAAACACCAAAAAACACGTGGACAACTCAGGCCACGCCCCCTCTCTCTCACGCACCAATCAGGGCCCACTCCCCTCCCTCCACCCAGGCCACGCCCCCTCAACCACGTGCACCGAACAGACCACGCCCCCTCCCGCATAGGACACGCTCCCAAACACGTGAAGTAGTCAAACCACGCCCCCTCTGTATAGGCCCCGCCCGTAGCCTGAAAACCACGCCCACTCCGTCGCATACTAATAAGGCCCCACCCTCTCACACCCCCACCAAGCCCCTCCCTCTCCTCAGGCCACGCCCCCTCGCCCGCTACCGCCAACCAGGCCACGCCCCCTCACCACACGCAAACCAGACCACGCCCCTCCCCTCAAATCACGTGTACAAGCCAGGCCACACCCTCTCATAATCACACGCACCAAGCCCCGCCCCTCCGCTCAGGTCACGCCCCCTCCGCTCAGGCCACGCCCTCTCCCCTCAGGCCACGCCCCTTCCCTCAGGCCACGCCCCCTCCCCTCAGGCCACGCCCCCTCCCCTCAGGCCACGCCCCCTCCCTCAGACCACGCCCCCTCCGCTCACGCCACTCGTCCTCGTTGTCCTGGTTCCTGCGCAGCACGGGCAGCCGGCAGCCCTCACACACCTCGCCCTGGGGGGACCCGGGATTGGGGGGACCCGGGATTGGGGGGGGACCCGGGATTGGGGGGACCCGGGATTGGGGGGACCCGGGATTGGGGGGGGGACACCGGGATTGGGGGGGGGACACCGGGATTGGGGGAGTGACCCGGGATTGGGGGGGGACACCGGGATTGGGGGGGACACCGGGATTGGGGGGGGGACCCGGGATTGGGGGGACCCGGGATTGGGGGGAGGACACTGGGATTGGGGGGACACCGGGATTGGGGGGGGGACCCGGGATTGGGGGGGGACCCGGGATTTGGGGGGGGACACCGGGATTGGGGGGAGACACCGGCATTGGGGGGACCCGGGATTGGGGGGGGGACACCGGGATTGGGGGGGGGACACTTAGAGTGGGGGAGGGACACCAGGATTACGGTGGGACACCGGGATTTAGGGGGGGGGGGGACACCGGATTTAGGGGGGGGACACCGAGATTTAGGGGGGGGACACACCGGGATTTAGGGGGGGACACACCGGGATTTAGGGGGGGGACACCGGGATTTAGGGGGGGGACACCGGGATTTAGGGAGGGGACACACCGGGATTTGGGGGGGGACACACCGGGATTTAGGGGGGGGACACACCGGGATTTAGGGGGGGGACACGGGATTTAGGGGGGGGACACACCGGGATTTAGGGGGGGGACACACCGGGATTTAGGGGGGGACACACCGGGATTTAGGGGGGGACACACCGGGATTTAGGGGGGGGACACCGGGATTTAGGGAGGGTACTGGGGGGGAGAGACGGGGATTGGGGGGGGGCCACCGGGATTGGGGGGGGCCACCGGGATTTAGAGGGGGGGGGAACCGGGATTGGGGGGGACACACCGGGATTTAGGGGGGGACACTGGGATTGGGGGGGGCCACCGGGATTGGGGGGGGTACTGGGGGGGAGAGACGGGGATTGGGGGGGGAGACCGGGGGCGGTTCTGGGGGGCAGCAAGGGGTTAAAGGGGGGCAGTTGCGGGGGGCAGAAGGAGGTTGGGGGGGCAACAGGGGTGGGGGGGGTCGGGTTGGGGGGTGCAGTGAGGGGTTGGGGGGGAAGCAATGCTGGGGGGGGCGGTTCGGGAGGGGCAGTGGGGGTTGGGGGGACCGGTTTAGGGGGGGCACCGGGAATTAGGGGGGGGGCGGTTTAGGGGGGGCACCGGGAATTGGGGGGGGGGGGGGGGCGGTTCAGGGGAAGCTAAGGGGGGTGCAGCGGGGGTTGGGGGGGGGGGAAGCAGCTCGGGAGGGTCTTTTCGTGGGGTCGGGGTGGGGGGGGGGGGGTCCCAAACCAGCCCTCGGACTCACCACCTCCGCCATCCTCCCGCTTCCGGGCTCTGGGCCGCTCGACTTCCGGGTTTGGCCCCGCCTACTTCCGGTCCCGCCCTCCCGCCAATCCCAGCGAGGAAGGGGCGGGGCTTTCCCGGCAGCGCGGGTCACGTGGGAGGAGGCGGCGGCGCTTCCGCAAAAGCCGCGAGTTGGGGGGTCTCGGTCCCCCCCCTCCAGGACCCCCCAGACCCCCCCCCTCCAACCCCAACATGGAGGACGGTGAGTGCCCCCCCCCACACCTTGTTTTGGGGGTTCGTCCCCCTTTTACCCCTTCCCCGTGACGTCAGAAGGCGGGGGGGTGGGGTGGCGGGTAACGGCGTCATTAGGTTCCAGAGTTAACGGGGACCGTCGTTAGGTTCCAGAGTTAACGGGGACCGTCGTTAGGTTCCAGAGTTAACAGAGACCGTCGTTAGGTTCCAGAGTTAACAGAGACCGTCGTTAGGTTCCAGAGTTAACAGAGACCGTCGTTAGGTTCCAGAGTTAACAGAGACCGTCGTTAGGTTCCAGAGTTAACAGAGACCGTCGTTAGGTTCCAGAGTTAACAGGGACCGTCGTTAGGTTCCAGAGTTAACAGGGACCGTCGTTAGGTTCCAGAGTTAACGGGGACCGTCGTTAGGTTCCAGAGTTAACAGAGACCGTCGTTAGGCTCCAGGGTTAACGGGGACCGTCATTAGGTTCCAGAGTTAACGGGGACCGTCATTAGGTTCCAGAGTTAACGGGGACCGTCGTTAGGTTCCAGAGTTAACGGGGACCGTCGTTAGGCTCCAGAGTCAATGGGGACCGTCGTTAGGTTCCAGGGTTAACGGGGACCGTCGTTAGGTTCCAGAGTTAACGGGGACCGTCGTTAGGCCCCAGGGTTAACGGGGACCGTCGTTAGGCCCCAGGGTTAACGGGGACCGTCGTTAGGCCCCAGGGTTAACGGGGACCGTCGTTAGGCCCCAGGGTTAACGGGGACCGTCGTTAGGCCCCAGGGTTAACGGGGACCGTCGTTAGGCCCCAGGGTTAACGGGGACCGTCGTTAGGCCCCAGGGTTAACGGGGACCGTCGTTAGGCCCCAGGGTTAACGGGGACCGTCGTTAGGCCCCAGGGTTAACGGGGACCGTCGTTAGGCCCCAGGGTTAACGGGGACCGTCGTTAGGCCCCAGGGTTAACGGGGACCGTCGTTAGGCCCCAGGGTTAACGGGGACCGTCGTTAGGCCCCAGGGTTAACGGGCATCGTCGTTAGGTCCCAGGGTTAACGGGGACCGTCGTTAGGTCCCAGGGTTAACGGGGACCGTCGTTAGGTCCCAGGGTTAACGGGGACCGTCGTTAGGTCCCAGGGTTAACGGGGACCGTCGTTAGGTCCCAGGGTTAACGGGGACCGTCGTTAGGTCCCAGGGTTAACGGGGACCGTCGTTAGGCTCCAGGGTTAACGGGGACCGTCGTTAGGCTCCAGGGTTAACGGGGACCGTCGTTAGGCTCCAGGGTTAACGGGGACCGTCGTTAGGCTCCAGGGTTAACGAGGTTGGTTTAACCATCAAGGGGGTTGGATTAAAAGCTTGGGGGGTGGGCAGGCCAGTATGGACCAGTATGGACCAGTATGGACCAGTCAGGCCCCCTGTTTACTCTGTGTCCCCCCAGTGACCCCCCCGGATCTCCTGCCCTTCCTCCTGCAGCAGGACTGGGGGGCACAGGGTGAGTGGGGGGGTCCCTATGGGGGGCCCCTGGGTCTCTATAGGGGGGGGTCTCTGTTGGGGGGGTCCCTATGGGGGGGTCCCTGGGTCTCTATAGGGGGGTCTCTATTGGGGGGGGTCTCTATTGGGGGGGGTCTCTATTGGGGGGGGTCTCTATTGGGGGGGGTCTCTGTTGCGGGGGGTCTCTGTTGCGGGGGGTCTCTGTTGGGGGGGGTCCCTATGGGGGGTCCCTGGGTCTCTATAGGGGGGGTCTTTATGGGGGGGTCCCTGGGTCTCTATTGGGGGGGGTCCCTATGGGGGGGTCCCTTGGGTCTCTATAGGGGGGTCTCTGTGGGGGGGTCCCTGGGTCTTTATTGGGGGTGGGTCACTATGGGGGGGTCCCTTGGGTCTCTATAGGGGGGTCTCTTTGGGGGGGTCCCTGGGTCTCTATAGGGGGGTCTCTATAGGGGGGTCTCTATTGGGGGGGGTCTCTATTGGGGGGGGTCTCTGTTGGGGGGGGTCTCTGTTGGGGGGGGTCTCTGTTGGGGGGGGTCTCTGTTGGGGGGGGTCTCTGTTGCGGGGGGTCTCTGTTGCGGGGGGTCTCTGTTGCGGGGGGTCTCTGTTGGGGGGGGTCTCTGTTGGGGGGGGTCCCTATGGGGGGTCCCTGGGTCTCTATAGGGGGGGTCTCTATGGGGGGGTCCCTGGGTCTCTATTGGGGGGGGTCCCTATGGGGGGGTCCCTTGGGTCTCTATAGGGGGGTCTCTGTGGGGGGGTCCCTGGGTCTTTATTGGGGGTGGGTCACTATGGGGGGGTCCCTTGGGTCTCTATAGGGGGGTCTCTTTGGGGGGGTCCCTGGGTCTCTATAGGGGGGTCTCTATAGGGGGGTCTCTATTGGGGGGGGTCTCTATTGGGGGGGGTCTCTGTTGGGGGGGGTCTCTGTTGGGGGGGGTCTCTGTTGGGGGGGGTCTCTGTTGCGGGGGGTCTCTGTTGGGGGGGGTCTCTGTTGGGGGGGGTCCCTATGGGGGGTCCCTGGGTCTCTATAGGGGGGGTCTCTATGGGGGGGTCCCTGGGTCTCTATTGGGGGGGGTCCCTATGGGGGGGTCCCTTGGGTCTCTATAGGGGGGTCTCTGTGGGGGGGTCCCTGGGTCTTTATTGGGGGTGGGTCACTATGGGGGGGTCCCTTGGGTCTCTATAGGGGGGTCTCTTTGGGGGGGTCCCTGGGTCTCTATAGGGGGGTCTCTATAGGGGGGTCTCTATTGGGGGGGGTCTCTATTGGGGGGGGTCTCTGTTGGGGGGGGTCTCTGTTGGGGGTGGGTCACTATGGGGGGGTCCCTTGGGTCTCTATAGGGGGGTCTCTGTGGGGGGGTCCCTGGGTCTTTATTGGGGGTGGGTCACTATGGGGGGGTCCCTTGGGTCTCTATAGGGGGGTCTCTGTGGGGGGGTCCCTGGGTCTTTATTGGGGGTGGGTCACTATGGGGGGGTCCCTTGGGTCTCTATAGGGGGGTCTCTTTGGGGGGGTCCCTGGGTCTCTATTGGGGGGTCTCTGTGGGGGGGTCCCTGGGTCTCTATTGGGGGGGGTCCCTTGGGTCTCTATAGGAGGATCACTGTGGGGGGTCTCTATAGGGGGTGGGTCTCTATGGGGGGGTCCCTGGGTTTCTATGGGGGGGTCCCTGGGTCTCTATTGGGGGGGTCCCTATGGGGGGGTCTCTATAGGGCGTGGGTCTCTGTGGGGGGGTCCCTGGGTCTCTATGGGGGGGTCCCTGGGTCTCTATTGGGGGGGTCCCTATGGGGGGGTCTCTATAGGGAGTGGGTCTCTAATGGGGGGGGTCCCTGGGTCTCTATTGGGGGGGGTCCCTATGGGGGGGTCCTTTGGGTCTCTATAGAGGGGTCCCTATGGGGGGGTCTCTATGGGGGGGTCCCTGGGTCTCTATGGGGGGGTCCCTGGGTCTCTATGGGGGGGTCCCTGGGTCTCTATAGAGGGTGGGTCACTATAGGGGAGTCCCTTGGGTCTCTATAGGAGGGTCACTATGGGGGGGTCTCTATAGGGGGTGGGTTACTATGGGGGGGTCCCTGGGTTTCTATAGGGGGGCTCTCTGGGTCCCTATAGCGGGGGGTCCCTATGGGGGATTCCCTATAGTGGGGGGTCCCTATGGGGGGGGTCCCTATGGGGGGGTCCCTGGGTTTCTATAGGGGGGCTCTCTGGGTCCCTATAGCGGGGGGTCCCTATGGGGGGGTCCCTATGGGGGGGTCCCTGAGTTTCTAGGGGGGAGATCTCCACGAGGGGGTCTCTTGAATCTCAATAGGGGGGTCCCTAATGGGGTCCCTATTGGCGGGGGGGGGTCACTATAGTGGGGTCCCTTGATCCCCTATGTTGGGGGGGGGGGGGGTGGTCCCTATGGGGGGGGTCCCTATAGTGGGGGGGTCCCTAAGTCCCCTGGGTGCCGGCAGAGGGGGGGGACGTCGTCGCCGCCCCCCCCGCCGTGGAAATCCTGGAGCAGCCGAAGGCTCGAGGGATGCGGTTCCGCTATAAATGTGAGGGACGCTCGGCCGGGAGCATCCCCGGGGAGCACAGCACGGACACCACCAGGACCCACCCCACCATCCGCGTGAGTCCCAGTATAAACCAGTATAAACCAGTATAAACCAGTATGGAGCGCTCCGCACAGCCACCTGCCCAGTACACCCCCCCTCAACCCCCTCCCAGCATCCCCAGCCCCGGGGAGCACAGCACGGACACCACCAGGACCCACCCCACCATCCGCGTGAGTCCCAGTATAAACCAGTATAAACCAGTATAAACCAGTATGGAGCGCTCCGCACAGCCACCTGCCCAGTACACCCCCCAGTGCCTCCCAGTAACCTTTGTGTCCCCCCCACCCAGGAGCTCAGGACCCCCTTTCCTATCCATTTGAGTCTATTCTTCACCTCCCAGTCCAAACCAGTATAACCCAGTATAAACCAGCATAGCCCAGTATAAACCAGTATGTGCTGCTCCCCACCCAGTAACCCTTGTGCCCCCCTCCCTCTAAGGAGCTCGGTCCCCCCCAGCACCCCCTTTTCCATCCATTTGAGCCTATTCCCCGTGCTCCCAGTCCAAACCAGTATAACCCAGTATAAATCACTATAAACCAGTACAGCCTAGCCTATCCCAGTATAAACCAGTATGTGCTGCTCCCCACCCAGTAACCCTTGTGCCCCCCTCCCTCTAAGGAGCTCGGTCCCCCCCAGCACCCCCTTTTCCATCCATTTGAGCCTATTCCCCGTGCTCCCAGTCCAAACCAGTATAACCCAGTATAAATCACTATAAACCAGTACAGCTTAGCCTATCCCAGTATAAACCAGTATGTGCTGCTCCCCACCCAGTAACCCTTGTGCCCCCCTCCCTCTAAGGAGCTCAGACCCCACCCTCCCAGCCATTTGAGTCTGGTCCCCGCGCCCTCCGTCCGACCCAGGATATCCCAGTTCAAACCAGTATAACCCAGTTTGGGGCGCAGGTGACCAACTACCGGGGCCCCGCGCGGGTTCGGGTGTCGCTGGTGACCAAGGACCCTCCGCACCGTCCCCACCCTCACGAGCTGGTGGGGAAGGATTGTCACCACGGCTACTACGAGGCCGACCTGCCCCCCGAGCGCAGCGTCCACAGGTCCGGCTTACTGGGAGGGACTGGGAGCTACTGGGAGGGACTGGGAGGCACTGGGAGGGACTGGGAGGCTCCGAGGGAGCCACTGGAGGGGCTGTGGGGTCACTGGGAGAGGCTGCGGGGGCCACTGGGAGGCACAGGGGGGACTGGGGGTGTTGGGAGGGTTACTGGGAGGGACTGGGGGTTACTGGGAGGGACTGGGAGCTACTGGGAGGCACTGGGAGGGACTGGGAGGCTCCGAGGGAGCCACTGGAGGGGCTGTGGGGTCACTGGGAGAGGCTGCGGGGGCCACTGGGAGGCACAGGGGGGACTGGGGGTGTTGGGAGGGTTACTGGGAGGGACTGGGGGTTACTGGGAGGGACTGGGAGCTACTGGGAGGCACTGGGAGGGACTGGGAGGCTCCGAGGGAGCCACTGGAGGGGCTGTGGGGTCACTGGGAGAGGCTGCGGGGGCTACTGGGAGGCACAGGGGGGACTGGGGGTGCTGGGAGGGTTACTGGGAGGGGCTGGGAGCAACTGGGAAGGACTGGGGGTTACTGGGAGGGTTACTAGGAGCTACTGGGAGGCACTGGGAGGGACTGGGAGGCTCCGAGGGAGCCACTGGAGGGATTGTGGGGTCACTGGGAGAGGCTGCGGGGGCTACTGGGAGGCACAGGGGGGACTGGGGAGGGACTAGGAGTGTCGGGAGGGTTACTGGGTGGACTGGGAGCAACTGGGAGGGACTGGGGGTTACTGGGAGGGTTACTGGGAGTTACTGGGAGCCACTGGGAGGCTCCGAGGGAGCCACTGGAGGGGCTGTGGGGTCACTGGGAGAGGCTGCGGGGGCTACTGGGAGGCACTGGGGGTGCTGGGAGGGTTACTGGGAGGGGCTGGGAGCAACTAGGAGGGACTGGGGGTTACTGGGAGGGTTATTGGGAGCTACTGGGAGCCACTGGGAGGGACTGGGAGCTACTGGGAGTTACTGGAAGGGTGTGTGGGAGGGTTACTGGGAAGGCCGGAGGGTTACTGGGAGGGCCCGAGGGTTACTGGGAGGGTTACTGGGAGGGCCTGGGGGTTACTGGGAGGGATACTGGGAGGGACTGGGAGTTACTGGGGGGTTTGGGTTCAGTTTCCAGAATTTAGGGATCCAGTGCGTGAAAAAACGGGAACTGGAAGCGGCCGTGGCCGAGCGGATCCGCACCAATAACAACCCCTTCAACGGTACTGGGAGCACTGGGAGGGACTGGGAGGGGGACTGGGAGGGACTGGGAGTACTGGGAAGGGGGTTGGAGTCTGTTGGGGGCACTGGGGGGTTACTGGGAGGGACTGGGATGGGGACTGGGAGGGACTGGGAGCACTGGGAAGGGGGTTGGAGTCTGTTGGGGGCACTGGGGGGTTACTGGGAGGGACTGGGAGCTACTGGGAGGGACTGGAAAGGGGACTGGGAGGGACTGGGAGCGCTGGGAAGGGGGTTGGAGTCTGTTGGGGGCCCTGGGGGGTTACTGGGAGCTACTGGGAGGGACTGGGAGCGCTGGGAAGGGGGTTGGAGGCCACTGGAAGGTGTTTTGGGGGCTGTTGGGGGCACTGGGGGGTCACTGGGAGGGACTGGGGGTTACTGGGAGGGACTGGAAGGGGGACTGGGAGCACTGGGAAGGGGGTTGGAGGCTGTTGGGGGCACTGGGGGGTTACTGGAAGGGACTGGGAGCACTGGGGGGGCCTGGGGGGTTACTGGGAGAGACTGGGGCTACTGGGAGGCACTGGGGGGTCACCGGGAGGGACTGGGGGCTACTGGGAGGGACTGGGGGCTACTGGGAGGCACTGGGGGGTCACTGGGAGGGATTGGGGGCTACTGGGAGTCACTGGGGTGTTACTGGGAGCGACTGGGGGGTCACTGGGAGGCACTGGGGCGTCACTGGGAGGCACTGGGGGTCACTGGGAGGGACTGGGGGCTACTGGGAGGCACTGGGGTGTTACTGGGAGCGACTGGGGGGTCACTGGGAGGCACTGGGGGGTCACTGGGAGGGACTGGGGGGTCACTGGGAGGGACTGGGGGCTACTGGGAGGGACTGGGGGGTTACTGGGAGGGATTGGGGGGTCACTGGGAGGCACTGGGGGTCACTGGGAGGGACTGGGGGCTACTGGGAGGCACTGGGGTGTTACTGGGAGCGACTGGGGGGTCACTGGGAGGCACTGGGGGGTCACTGGGAGGGACTGGGGGTCACTGGGAGGCACTGGGGTGTTACTGGGAGGGACTGGGGTGTTACTGGGAGGGACTGGGGGTCACTGGGAGGCACTGGGGGGTCACTGGGAGGGACTGGGGTGTTACTGGGAGGGACTGGGGGTCACTGGGAGGCACTGGGGGTTACTGGGAGGGACTGGGGGTCACTGGGAGGGACTGGGGGCTACTGGGAGGGACTGGGAGATGCATTGGAGGCTACTGGTGGAGATTCTGGGGAGCTTCCTGGGGGTCCCCGGTGGTTACTGGGAGCACTGGGAGTTACTGGGAGAGCTGGGGGGGGAGGGGGGCAGTTCAGCGTGGGTGCTGGGGGCGGTTGCTGGTCTGTACTGGTTCTTACTGGTTTGTACTGGTTCTTACTGGTCCTTACTGGTGGAGATTTTGGAAGCTTCCTAGTGGTTCTTGGGGGTCCCCAGTGGTTACTGGGAGCACTGGGAGTTACTGGGAGAGCTGGGTTGGGGTTTTATGTGGGTGCTGGGGGCGGTTACTGGTCTGTACTGGTCCTTACTGGTTTGTACTGGTTCTTACTGACTTTGGGGAGCTTCCTGGGGGTCCCCAGTGGTTACTGGGAGCACTGGGAGTTACTGGGAGAGCTGGGGGGGGGGGTTCAGCGTGGGTGCTGGGGGC
>JAUNZM010002295.1:0-22404 GCA_033459285.1 Clamator glandarius
GGTATGGGCTTATGTGTTCCAGTGCAGTATCAGTCCAGTCAATTCCAGGTGGAATACGGGTAAGCCAGACCTAACGTCTGTGCATTGTATTATCCGCATACCAAGATGATGATGTTGGACAGTGCCATACATTAACCAATAGGTCTCTACAGAAACTACGTGTCTTCACATTAGCTCCTGCTTGTCTTCATTCAGAGACACTAAGCATCTCCACACTGTACTTTCCAGCTTTTAGATTCTGGAAACACACCATGGAAACCCTAGCTCTTGACTAAATCAAGCCCTACAAGGTCTGAAATTCAGGCTGGCTCTCTATCCATTACCTCACAATCTTGCCAGAATTTCCTGCCCCATTTTAGTATGCTGGGCAAATTTCTTTCTGATGAGCATGGGAGAGACCCTGGATCAATTCTCTCCTTACCACAGCTGCTGATCTTGCTGGAAGCAACTTCTGCTTGCCTCTGGAAGCTCCACTCACTATTTGCAGAGCCTTGTACCTGGCCAGATGTTGGCACACCTGCCGCTGAGCTGGTACGCAGCAGCACAGACCCACAGTAGGAAAGGGTGATTTCTCAGACTTGTGGAATTATACAATTCTAATGAAATCTGAAGGGAAGAAGAACATTTCTTCCCCACAGGCTTTACACCCTGTTGAATTTCAGTAACCCAACAAGAAAAAGCAACCTTCCAGTACCTGAAGGGGGCCTACAAGAAAGCTGGAGTGGGGCTGCTCACAAAGGCTTATAAGTGACAGGACTAGGGGGAATGGCTATAAACTGGAGAGGGAAAGATTTATACTAGACGTAAGGAAGAATTTCTTCACCATGAGACTGGTGAGGCATTGGCACAGGTTGTCCAGGGAAGCTGTGGGTGCCCCATCCCTGGAGGTGTTCAAGGTCAGGTTGGATGAGGCTTTGGGTAGCCTGATCTAGTGGGATGTCGCTGTCCATGGCAGGGGGGTTGGAACTAGATGATCTTTAAGGTCCTTTCCAACCCAAACTATTCTATGATTCTATGAAAATAGCTTCTTTACAAGGGGGGTGGGGAGGGAACCAACCAACCAAACAAACAAAAAAAAAAACAAGCTGCCTTGCAATGCAGAATCCCTTCCATCAAACCCAGGAAATCACGAATTCTTCCAAAAACTTCAAAGAAGATCTAACAGATTCACAAATACTTCTGGAGAGCAAAAAAGGCAAAAGCTCCGTCACCTATACCAGAGCCCTGACATGCCAGACAGCTGCTGTCTTTGCAGTATGCACACTGGTCAGAATAGAAGCTGAGCTAAGGTCTTGCCTGTCAGCACAGCACCCCCTTCCCTGCCTATCCTTTAGCACTACAGAAGTGGCACAGTTCTGCTCTGCGTTCCTGGAGTGGGAAAACCCCATTTTCTCAGGACTCCTGCAAAGCTTTGAGCAGCGCTTATCATACCTAATAAAAAGCATGAGGGTCGCCTGAAAATGAGGGCTGTTGCCAGCTTCCTCTGTATTAGTGAAGCACAATGTGTATTCTAGGGCAAACATCATAGCAGAGCATGTCAGAAATACACTCAAATGCAGCACAGGAAGGCTTGACTTTTCAAGACCTCTTCAGGAAGAAATTTTTGCAAGATCAACTACACGTGTTCACAGAACATGTTTAAAGAACAAGGCACTTCGCCCTGTTACAGTGATCTCGCTACCTTGGGCTCCAGCACAAGAGATACTGATCAGTGGCAACTCCTGAATAACAGGACGGCAATCATTTATAACCCCATGAAAGATGCTGCTGCAGCAACAGCTCTCATATCTAGGATTATCACTACTGGCAAGATACAGCTGTTGCTCCATAAAAAGACAACCAGCATGTATATCCAAGTACCAGATAATTATTCAATGCTAAACCCCATCCTGTTACCCATATTTAATGAGCTTTTGGGACCAACAGGCCACAGTAAATCCCTTGGTTTTCCTGAAGATGGACACCATAACCACATGGAATAAATGAACGCACAGACTTTAAATGTTTTATGTGGCTCAGTTACACACCACTGACCACACAGCCTTATATGTCACATAGCAATAAACAGTTTTACATTTTATTTTACCTCACACAGCACATATCATCCACATTTCAGTTTAGATTAATATGCATCATTCGAAAAATAGCTGAAAACATTTAGACAAGCCTCAAGATGAATGGTATGTAAATGATCTTCAGAGACTTTTACCTCCCGTTTTTTCTACCTTCAATTTTATTTGGGAAGAAAAACATGGGCAGTACCTGACATCATATCTGAATCTCTTTTACAAGGTAGTTTTCAGATTTCTTGTTACAGCCGTCACTGGGTAAAGATAAAACCAAAGATGGACAGTGGAAATATAGTAAAATGAAGAAAAAAAAAAAGAATTAAAAAATAGGCTAATAAAACTGATTGATTGCCTTAAGCTATCATAGAGATTGGCTAGTACTCATAAAATGTGGATGAGGGGAGTATCACAGAAAAACCAGGTTGGAAGAGACCCACTGGATCATCGAGTCCAACCATACCCACCAATCCCTAAATCATGCTCCTAAGCACCTCATCTACCCTAACCTTAAACACCTCCAGGGACGGTGACTCAACCATCTCCCTTGGCAGACTGTTCCAATGCCTAACCACCCTCTCTGTGAAGAACTTTTTCCTCAAGCTCCCCTGGCGGAGCTTGAGGCCATTCCCTCTCGTTCTGTCCCCTGTCACTTGGGAGAAGAGGCCAGCTCCCTCCTCTCCACAACCTCCCCTCAGGTAGTTGTAGAGAGTAATAAGGTCTCCCCTCAGCCTCCTCTTCTCCAGGCTAAACAACCCCAGCTCTCTCAGCCGCTCCTCATAAGGCCTGTTCTCCAGCCTCTTCACCAGCTTTGTTGCTCTTCTCTGGACTCGCTCCAGAGCCTCAACATCCTTCTTGTGGTGAGGGGCCCAGAACTGAACACAGGACTCGAGGTGCGGTCTCACCAGTAACAAGTACAGGGGGAGAATAACCTCCCTGGACCTGCTGGTCACGCCGTTCCTGATACAAGCCAAGATGCCATTGGCCTTCTTGGCCATCTGGGCACACTGCTGGCTCATGTTCAGTCGGTTGTCAACCAGCACCCCCAGGTCCTTCTCCTCCTGGCAGCTTTCCAGCCAGGCTTCTCCTAGTTTGTACCTCTGCTTAGGGTTGTTGTGCCCTAAGCGCAGGACCCGGCATTTGGCCTTGTTAAACCTCATGCCGCTGGTCTCAGCCCAGCAGTCCAGCCTGTTCAGGTCCCTTTGCAGAGCCTCCCGACCCTCCAGCAGATCCACACTTCCACCCAGCTTAGTGTCATCTGCAAACTTGCTAAGCGAGGACTCAATGCCTTCATCCAGGTCGTTGATAAAGACATTAAACAGGACTGGACCCAGGACTGAGCCCTGGGGAACCCCACTTGTAACTGGCCTCCAGCTGGATTTAACTCCATTTACCACCACCCTCTGGGCCCGGTCATTCAACCAGTTTTTCACCCAGGAGAGTGTGCACCGGTCCAGGCCAGAGGCTGACAGTTTCCAAAGCAGAATGCTGTGAGAAACTGTATCAAAGGCTTTACTGAAGTCCAGGAAGACCACATCCACAGCCTTTCCCTCGTCCAAGAGTTTAGTCACTTGGTCATAGAAGGTGATCAGATTAGTCTGGCAAGACCTGCCTTTCATGAACCCGTGTTGACTGGGCCTGATCACCCGGTTCTCTTGCAAGTGCTTCTTGATAGCACTCAAGATCACCCGCTCCATGACTTTCCGAGGTCAGGCTGACAGGCCTGTAGTTCCCCGGACTGTCCCTGTGCTCTTTCTTATAGATGGGCACGACATCAGCCAGCCCCCAGTCCAGCAGAACCTCCCCAGTCTTCCAGGACTGTTGGAAGATGATGGAAAGGGGTTTGGCCAGCACATCCGCCAGTTCCCTCAAAACTCTTGGGTGGACTCCAGCCGGCCCCATAGACTTGTGGGCATCTAGCTGGGCAAGCAAGTCTCTAACCACCTCCTCTTGGACCTTGGGAATCTCATACTTCTCATCCAACCCCTGGGGTTGTGCACAGAGGGAACAATTTTCCTTACTGTTAAAGACTGAGGCAAAGTAGGCATTGAGTACTTCAGCCTTGTCTTCGTCCCCTGTTACTCTTGTTCCCTCTGCATCTACTAGGGACTGGAGATTCTCCCTAGCCCTCCTTTTGCTGTTGATGTATTTGTAGAAAGACTTTTTGTTGTCTTTCACAGCCTTGGCCAATCGCATTTCTAGTTGGGCCTTAGCCCTCCTGATTTTTTCCCTGCACGTTCTCACTTCCTCCCTATAGTCCACCCAGGATGCCTGCCCCTTCCTCCAGAGGTCGTAGACCCTCCTCTCCCTATTGATGTCTCTCAGGACCTCCCTACTCAACCATGCTGGTTTCTTACCCCGCCGGCTACTTTTCCGGAACTTGGGGACGGCTTTCTCCTGAGCTGCTAGGAGTTCCTTCTTGAAGAGCGCCCAGCCCTCATGGACACCTCTGCCTTCAAGGAGCGCCTCCCACGGGACTTTTCCGACCAGCCTTCTGAACAGCCCAAAGTCTGCTCTCTGAAAGTTGAGGGCGACTGTTCTGCTAACCTGCTTCTTCATTTTACCCTGCACCAAGAACTCTATCATCTCATGATCGCTTTGCCCCAAGCGTCCTCCAACCTTCACATCCCCCACCAGTCCTTCTCTGTTCACCAACAGCAGGTCCAGGAGGGCACCGTCCCTTGTCGGTTCGCTCACCAGCTGTGTGAGGAAGTTGTTTTCCACACACTCCAGGAACCTCCGGGACTGCTTCCTTTCTGCTGTATTATACTCCCAGCCTATATCTGGGAAACTGAAGTCTCCCACAAGGACTAGAGGTAGCGATTTTGAGACTACACTCAGTTGTTTGTAGAAGAGCTCATCAGCTGCTTCTTCTTGGCTGGGTGGTCTATAGCAGACTCCCATCACAATCCCTTCCTGCCCATGGGCTCCTCTGATTTTCACCCACAGGCACTCAGTCCCATCCTGACCGTAGTCCAGTTTGAGGGTATCAAAGCCCTCTCTAACACAGAGGGCTACCCCACCTCCTCTTCTGCCCTTCCTGTCCTTCCTAAAGAGTTTATACCCCACCATGGGTACGCTCCAGTTGTACGAGTCATCCCACCACGTCTCTGCAATGGCAACGACATCGTAGTCTCCCTGCCCTACCACAGCTTCCAGCTCCTCCTTCTTATTTCCCATGCTGCGTGCATTGGTGTAAATGCACTTCAGCTGGGCAGGCGTAGCTACAGCCTTCGCAATAGGGCTCCTCCCCAACTGAGCAGTCCTTGACTTAACTAAGGCCACAGTGCCAGTTTGCTGCCTACCATCCCCAGCTGCACTCACCCCCTCTTCCTTAGTGGTGATATACTGGCAGGTGTTGCCAGCACACCACCCCTTTGCCTCTGAAGTCTCACCTCCAGGCTCACTCCCATCCTGCCTGGCCTCCATCCCCTCCCCCCTCACATCTAGTTTAAAGCTCGATTTATGAGCTTAACTAGGTTTTTGGTGAGGGCTTTTGTCCCCCTAGGAGACAGGCGTGTCCCATCCCTAGTAAGAAAGCCTGGGGGTGCGTGGGCCTCCCCATGGTTAAAGAACCCAAAGCCCCTCTTGTCACACCAGTCCCTAAGCCATTCATTAACCCGTTTCTTATTCCTCAATATCAGTAGCATAGAAGACAGTTTCAAATAGGTTCCTGATTTCTAATTTCACATGCTGGGACTGTGGCATATTTTCTAGGATTTCTGCCTGAACTTCATATCGAGACAAATATGATCAACCAAAACACAGACTTCCTGTAAAATAAAAACAAATTAAGAGGAAAATTCTGTATTCTTAAAGACCATTTCTTATAAATTGCTTAAGTCCTGTTGATGTACTATGTTTTGTTTTACACATTAAATACTGGGACCACTGAACTGTAAGAGGTATCTATTCATGACTAATCATCAAATGGAGCCTCCAATACTAAACCAGCTTTATTACTCTTCTACATACAGATTGTCTTCCTCTCTTTGTGCTTTTTTTTTGTTGTGATTTTTTGGGGTTTTGCTGTTTGAGGTTTTTTAAAATGTATTTCTGACATTTTTTCTAGTATTTCAAAAAAGGGAGTAATTTAAGGAATAAAGACATTAGGGACAATGATGTAAATAAGATCATAAGGTCAGTAAAAATAGACTTACAAAATATTTGTGGTAAGAATCCTGCCAAAATACACAGGAGAAGAATTCTGGGTGATATGATATAAAGTACAATTAAATAACAGTTAAATCTATTAGATTGTTCACAAATTCACATATAAATATTACAAAACATTATTTCATAACATAACTTTCAAACTTTGATTGACTGTAGTGAAATCTGTCATAACTTCAAGTTTCCTCATTTAGAGGAGGAGTATATTCCAAATATAACCATCAAGACCTTTTCTTATCTCTTTCACACAATTCCTTAAATGTTCAATGCAGAATCTTCAATCGTCAAAACTTATATCAGCTTCAGAGGATAAGACAAGACATCCAATGATCCCCAGTCCGACTCCCAGCCGCTCAAACACCAGGATGAGAGGAAGCAAGACCACAGAGTTGTCAAGGGAAAACAAACAATCTTAACCCTGTCTTGAAAGCTTCCCATTCTTGAACTAAAGCAGCAGAAAAGATACGTTTGTACTTCTAAAGCAATTCATAGAATCATAGTCCAACCATTCCTATCAATCCCTAAACCGTGCCCCTCAGCACCTCGTCCACCCATCCCTTAAACACCTCCAGGGAAGGTGACTCAACCACCTCCCTGGGCAGCCTCTGTCAGGGCCCAAGGACCCTTTCTGTGAAAATTTTTTTCCTAATGTCCATCCTAAACCTCCCCTGCCAGAGCTTGAGGGCATTTCCTCTCGTCCTGTCCCCTGTCACTTGGGAGAAGAGGCCAGCACCCTCCTCTCTACAACCTCCTTTCAGGTAGTTATAGAGAGCAATGAGGTCTCCTCTCACCCTCCTCTTCTCCAGGCTAAACAATCCCAGCTCTCTCAGCCACTCCTCATAAGGCCTGTTCTCCAGCCCCTTCACCAGCTTTGTTGCTCTTCTCTGGACTCGCTCCAGAGCCTCAACATCCTTCTTGTGGTGAGGGGCCCAGAACTGAACACAGGATTCAAGGAGCAGTCTCACCAGTGCCAAGTACAGAGGGAGAATAACCTCCCTGGACCTGCTGGTCACACCGTTTCTGGTACAAGCCAAGATGCCAGAGGACATTACACTCTTCCTAACCCCTAATTCCTTGTATTTTGGTAGTTTTAAGTGTTAAACATTATGAATTAAATCAACAGCAGGGACCCCGCCTGCAGAGCTATGACGTCTTTTTCCATGAAGTACTGCAAATATACACCAGTGAAGATGTGCCTATAGCTGTATTCATGAACAGAATGTGTCAGGAGATAGATAAGTAGATCTAAAGAGAAGTAGGTTTCTGCAAAGTTTGAGCACTTGGCTCTCTTATGAAAGTTATTACAGCTTCTCGGGTAAATCTATACAGAACAGCTGTAAAACCAACTGCAATTAGGTAGCTGAGTCATGAATTATTTTGCTATAGAGAACAGTGTATGCCCTAATTGCAAGGCTGAGGATCTAACATTTTATTCTACGCTTGGACATAAACTCCTTATATAGCCCCTGGGAAACAAACTCTTCAGATGGGTAGGGCTGAGGCATACAAAGTCAAGATAATTGTACTTAGTCATCAGACAGCAAATTAAATAATAACTAAAACAACATGAAGAATAATATTAGAATAATAAATAACCACCACACCATATCACTTCTGAGGAGGTTTCAGAAACTATCTTTATTCTTGTACACAACATTTTCTGGAAATAATCAGCTCAACTTAAAATACTTCTAAACAAATTCAGTTCTGTGGTTATAGTCAGCTTATACTTCCCAGTTTGGTTTCACAGTCTAGGAAAAGTCTCAACCAGTGCCAGTTTGGCAGGCTCACCCTTGGTACAGTGCTTGTAAGTAATTAGAGGAAATGGTTCTCTTCCAAGCAAAAGCCCAAGGAGCAACAACAACAACCCCCAGTGTAATGAAGCTCTCTATATATTTGCTTCCCAACTGTTCCTATAAGCACTTTCCAGCCACGACACTTGAACGCATTATTACTAGGCAGCTTACAGATGAGAACGTCCAAGGGACAAGAATGGTGGATAGTACTATCTGAAACATACTCAAAGGCTATCTGGTAAACTCACATTCCTTTGCTGCAACAGAGGGAAAAGGATGATGCATGTCATTTCTGCATGAAGGACATGAAAGAAGGTTCGAGGCTATTTCCGATCACTTCAGAGAAATTCTCATCCTTAGAGGATTTTCCGCATCTATGATCTCACAGGGCAACTAAATAGAATAACAGAATAACTAAACTCCTTCCAAATGTTCAGCCTAGTTCCGCAAGTCACTGCAGATGAAAAGCCTACCTTTAGCTCTGTCACCTGGTTAAATGGTGAAACAGCAAGTATACCTGAAAATTCAATAGCCTGCCAACACGCCTTACGGGAGAAGAGTTCACTATTGGGAAGTCCTAAAGAAAAATCTGTGATCATCAAGATCTTGGGCAGGCCTTTTCTCAGCACATTTTCAGAACTCCATAAATGCTTAAGCTATGTCCAATGACATTACTGGTTCCCCTCCCACTAAGGCTCTGGCATAGGAAGCGAGAGGCAATTGGCATTTTGAGCACAGGGGATGACAATAAGGAATCTATGACAGGAATAGCAACGGCTCTCAACGTGGCCATTTCAGATGCTTGAAAGCCTTCACAAACAAGAGGTTAGCTTTCACCTTAAACAGGACACCTCTCCCTAGTTTCTATCACTGCTATTCATATCTAGCACTGAAGTCTATCAAGATTGAAAAGACTAAGCGATACGCAGCATCTCTCTGCTTAGCAGCAGGTTTGCTGTTAGGCTATCCAAGCAATATTTTAATCCTTGAGCTCCCTCTCTACATCAATCAAAATTCTCATCTTATACAATCAAGCATCAACATCATTCTGCTGAAATCCTGCAGTCATGGCCACATTTAGCAATTTTGGAACACTGGAATTGACAAATAAGAACTTTCTATTCCTTGCTACAGTTTAAGAATGAATAACCAGAAGTTCCTATTCTATATAAAATGCAAGGCGTTATACCTTAATATTTCTATTCTGACTAGGTCTCTTGCTTCTAAAAGCAACAGGAAAATCAGAATGTCCTACAAATCTGAGATCCTCACAAGTGCACTGATTTCTTTTAGTTGTTGTCTCTATACTCAGCTTGCATTGAAAAACTCCAGCTATCCAGAAAATTATGAACATATTAGAAGGCACAGTACGGTATAAAATTCTTCAGGATTTCCAGATGCTGAAGTGGAGCATCTAATTCTTTTGAAAATTGCAGCTACTAGCTGTAGGAATGGCTCAGCATACTGAAAACTAGGCTTCATATTTAAGTACTTAAATTTTGTGTCTATAACTGAAAATCATTCCCAAAAAATAGTTTTTCCATATTAAATATTTTAAGCCATATGCCATACTAATATTTTAATGTCTACTCCAATATAATGAGTATGACTGCACCATGTCAAGGTTTTCAGTACCTACTGTATGTACAACATATGGAAGAGACTAATATTAGAGACTACCATCTATCTTTTATTCGTATTTTGAAGACATAACAAAAATAAAAGTCATTAGAATGATCCTTTTTCCCCTTCCAGATTTAACTTTATCCTCCAATACCTTGCAGAAAACACATTAAACAAAGTGAGAGGAAGTCTAACAAATAATTAGATGTGGGTTCAGTTTTACAGCCTGCTACAGACCTTCTGCATGACTTCTAGCCAGTCCCTTGAATTCTGTACCTCTGTTTCCTATATGAAGAAAATGAGTCATTAGATTTAACCTCTGAATGCCTACGGCATGTAATCACTTCTGACATCTTTCACAAGATCTTCCATAAGATCTCAGTAAGGTAAGATGTTCTCTGGGTACTCAGCCTCCTGAGTCAGAAAACAGGGAGGGGAAGCAGAACAAAGCTCCCACGATCCAAGAGGAAATGGTTAGAGACCTGCTTGGCCAATTAGACATCCACAAGCCTATGGAGACAGATGGGTTCTACCCAAGGGTATTAAGGTAGCTGGCAGAGGTGCTTGCCAAACCCCTTTCCATACTACCAGCAGTCCTGGCTGACTGGGGAACTTCCACTTGACTGGAGCTTGGCAAATGTTATGCCCTTTTACAAGAAGGGCCGGAGGGAGGATCCAGGGAACTACAGGCCTGTCAGTCTAACCTCAGGGCCAGGGTAGGTCACAGAGCAGGTCATTTTAAGTGCTATCACACAGTACATGCAACAAAACCAGATGATCAGGCCCAGTCAACACGGGTTTTGTGAAAGGCAGGTCCTGTCAAACTAACCTGATCTCCAACTATGACAAGGTAGTGGACAGGTACGGCTGGGCTTGATGATCTAATTTTTTTCCAATCTAGTGATTCTATGATTCTTAGTGATGGAGGCAACCTGGACACCTTGAAAGACACATGAGCAGTTCTGCTCACTTTTCAAGAGAAGACCATCATGCATTCCCGTTATTCTCAGCAGCAGACTACGTAACACCACAGACCTTCAGGTTTCCTTTGTAAGTATTGAGAAAAGATATGTTAGGCTAGATCCTGCGCCAACATCAAGTTTGCCAGCAGAAATATTAAAGCTTTTAGATTAGGTGTGCCTCAGATCAGGAGCAAGAACACCAGCACAGGGGACAAAGCCAAGGTTGTTACCTCACTTCAATTCCAACAGCTTGAGCAGAAACTGCAAGGACTCAATGTCTTAAAACATATGCTGACACTAAGAGATTTCTCCTACTCCTTTCTTCTCCATGTAAAACTTCTCCAAGGTCAAAATGCCTGTTTTGTCTGACAGCGTGGAATTGGACAGGTCCCTTTGCAAATGCAATGAAAAATGCAGATACCTATTAAATGCAATATAACTCTCCTGCACATCATTCAGCAAATCTAGATTTTAATCGTTTCGTATTTTTCATTTATTACATTTCTGTGTTCAAAGAACACTGACCCTAATACATATTACTATTTATCAATACATGCTTTGTCACAAGAAAGTTCTCTCAGAAGGATCCCTCTCGACATGCAAGCCTTCAGATGATTTACTGTAATATTTTAAAACACCCTGCAAGCCTACTGCACAAAGAAGCATTAACAAAAATGGAGGAGAAGGGAAGTGACCAAACAGACTAGTACCAATTCAGATGTAAAGTTTATGTATGTCTGTAGCTCGTTAAAGAAAAATCTTCCAGACAAATAAATTGTTAATATTCCATTTGGAAAAACTGAAGTAGCATCCAGACCTTCTATAAAGCACAGAGCCTGGAAAGTAATTTAAGAGAACAACAGCAGGTCTAGTTTCTTACAGTTTTGGTCAGTACTGATATCTAACGCACTAATTTTGACTTCTGCCTATAGCTCTTGCCCTCGCCAATCTCCAGTCCATAATTATGGCTGAGCACATGCCACAGTGTTTTCTACAACTACAGCACTGGCAGGGTCTCTTTCTGAACAAGAATTCAGATAGAACTTAATTGTTATTTAGATTTCTAACTCATTCCAGACTTTGAGCCACAAAACCACTGGGGGGGTCTGTAGTCTAAGACCCTGCCCAGAGCAAGGTCAGCCAGGAGTTCTCAACCAGATTGCTCAGGGCCATGTACAGTTCAGTTTTGAAAACCCCAAAGGACAGATCTTCCACAACCTCTTTGGGAACTTGTCCCACCACGTAATTTAGTTTAACTTTGCCACAGAATTCAAAAATTACTTGCAGGTAATGGAGGAAGAGGAGATGAGCAGACGGCTGAGCTGCAAATGGCTTGTTTTGACAGAAAACGGGCTGAGAAACAAATGCCAAAGCTATACAAATTTACAAGTATTTGTTTATGTAAAGGAATTGATCATTATACTAACAGGTCTCAAGACAGACGTACATCCTAGCATTATGAAAGCAAACTGAACTAACCAGATTTCACAGAATTAGCTAAAGCTCAAGCATAAGTAAATGACAACTTCAATCTCTTTATCCTTGTTTATTTAAACTATAGAAAGCAAAACTTTAGTACACGAAGTAAAAACTGGCTAGCAAAAACAGTCACACATGCATTTTAAAAGGTCTAGAAGTCTATAGCCCTCTAAGGTATTATTTCACTCTTCACAGTGTACACTGTCTTATATTTCTTTAACCAATATATAATCACTGATAAAAATCCCATTGCAAACTTAAACTATTCTAATAGGATTTTCTCCAGCTCATTAAAATTATACTTTTACCGTCTTCAAGAACAGGTCTAACAATTAATTCAAAATCTTCTTAGCAGCATCACCTGCTTCCACAGGATTAGAGTCCAGGAATGATCGTGTCATGCTGTACAGTCAGAACTACATAAAAAGCGACAGCTTCTCTATGTCTAGGTAAGAGCCTTCTAATTTCAAGAAGCCAGATCTGCTAACTTTCAGCATTATCCAGATTTAGCCTCTGAAAATATGCAAGCCTAGATCACAAAATTCACCTCCGACAATTTAATTGCCACTGTCTGGTCTGCAGAATTATTGTATACATATGGATACGAACCACATTTCCATAGCAGCTTTTATTTATTTACTTCTAAAAGAATTCGACCTTTTGCACTGAGCACACCTTCACTTCACATAAAACTTAAGTAAAATAAACCCAATGGAATTAAGAAACAAACAAAATGGCATAAATTTCTGCTCAATCATCAGTCCCTGTGTGGAAGCTAAGACAGACAGATATCAGAGTTTATAGGATATTGCATAACCTGAAGAGAATTTGCATTTGATATGAAGCAGAGACTTCTCTGTTGCCCTAGTAACCAAAGAAGAATACAGCTTGATGTCCTTCAAGCTAATAAAAATACCTTACAATGCTTATAAGACAACTTTGCAGAAAAATCCTCTGTTGAGACAGATTTTCTTCACAACAGTACAATGAGGTTACAACTCTGAGCATTTTTCAGAAGACAGACTATTTTACATGAGCTCTAGGCCATTGGTCATGATGCTACAAGAGAACAAATTTAGGAAAAAACAGTGCAAGTTCTACAATTTTCTTCCTTTACTTCAGTAGTAGAATTATGACTTCATATTCTTTTGACTATAGTCAAACTACAACTTGTTACCAACAAAGAAAAAAACCAGATATGAATCTGAAAGACTTGACTTAGTTTCATTAGCAGATGCTCTGAAAGCCTGCCCGTTCCTGCTGAGTCTCTATCAGAGCACTTGACTCTCAACTTGGGAATGAAACACATGCTGCCATGACTTCAGAAAGTTGGTGGAGCTTATCTTACCAAGTAATTTATCTAATTACCATAAGCCTGGTTTAGATAATTGGAATGTTTGAATTAACAGAGCACCAAGAATGCTTTCTCCACAGTTTTCAGAAGTGACCTTCATCTTTAACAACTCAATTTTCTAACTCTAGATATTTGATCCAAACAGAGCATATTATCAGAAGATTTAAAACTAAAGCTTGCACGTTCTGGTACCTAGAACTTTCCTAATAAGAACTTGTTTATAAAATGACATCAGATATAGGGTATCTAGTGCATTAAACACTGAAGTCTAAACATTTTATTCTTCCTTCGATGTGTACGTAGATCTCAAATCTAATATTTGACTAGCTATTAAAATTAAGCCAGGTGGAATGAGGAGCTCAGACCTACTCATCTCAGATGCTGAGCCATTTGTATTTTAAGTACTGTATCAGTGTTAATTTCTGGCTTAAAGAAAGTTCCCTTCTCCCAGCAGAGTTTTACTAATGTGTCTGACAGCCTTTTTACTGTCTATGAAGATACTTCATGGCATGCGGTCACCTTGAAGTCCTTTTTATCTTGCACATGTTAAGCCCTATCAGCTATTAGGTCATGTCTGCACAAGCAAGGTTGGCCTCTGAGACTCTGTCACCATGCAGCTGCCCAAGCCACTGCACCTCTGGGGCTTTAGGCACCTGGCTGCACCAGCCAATGCCAGAGCTGCACCAGCAGTGGAGTGAGCGTCCCAGGATCAGAGCCCAGGGCCCTCTACTCTCAGCATCCCTAGGGCATTAGAGCACCTGTGTACTGGCATTTTCTCGGTGCCTGTATGCCAATTGATGACCTGTGCCAGCCAAAGACTTATTTAATTGAACTGATGGAAAGGACGGCCTTTGCTAGCTACCACAATAAGCAACATGTAGATGCATAACGGAGAGGGAGGGAGAGATAAAAGGTATAAAAGCTTCATAACAAGAGACTGACTCTTACTGACTCCCCCCCGGAGGGAATAAAAAAAAAAAACAAGCCAGACCAACCAAAACTTCTTTAAGATGTTGTAAATTCCCATATGGACACCAATTTCAATATTGTGGCTTTATACTGGTTTAACCAAACTTTTCAGTATAGTAATATAGTGACAAAATTTTCATACTTACAAAGCCTACTTTAAGCCGTTTTGAGTAGAAAACAATCGCAGAACCTGGTGAAATCCACATTTTGGTTTTTGTCCTGGCTCCTGACCCTAAAGGCTGGAAGAACAAATACCCTCCTACATGTACATTCTAGCTGTCTCTTTCCAAGTAAACTTGTTTTTGAAGTAGCAGCATTTAGGTGGGTAACAGTTTGTAAAAGATGTTAAGCTATAAACATACATTGTTTTATTCTGAGAAACAAAATACTATCTCAATATTTAAATATTTGTCACATTCTAGGTACAGAAAGGAAGATAATTTTTATCCCTCAAAAAGGATGATAATTTTTAACCCTCAGAAGTGACAGTAATAATGGTAAGAAAATATTTGAGAAAGTTGGACTTCTTTTAAGAAACAGCCTATATTTAGAGGTACCACACACCTCTGTGTCCATTACACCTCCACTGAATCACTAATTAGTAACCAGTATTTCCTGAAAATAGTCCACTAATTATTTTTTTCTACATTAAGTTGTCCAATGTAGAAAGGCCACCTCAATTAACAGGAAGGTTTGTGCAGGGGTGTGAAGCCTAGACTGTTCCCAGTCCTTTTAATCTAACCACATTTCTTGCTGACAGACAGAGAGTCTTTCAAAGGAAGGTGTTTTGATCATCTCTGGGAGAAGAATGCAGACTTCAATTACCACTCCAATTATCCCAGCTAGGAAGGCAATACAATTTCTTAATTTTAGAGTAATAAGGAACTTTCAAGCCGTGCCTTCTCAGCTGTCATCCAAGACTGAGTTTTCCATTGTCCCTCTCTGGCAGATGAGGCTACCATGACAGTAGTCACTATTTCTGAATAAAAACCATCTGAAGAAGAATTCAACATATGCAAAGTTCAGTGATTTCATACCTCTAAGTGGTTTCTTTACCTTCTTGAATACACTCTTCTCAACTTAAAAGAGGATTCTTTTTTGTATATTTAAGCCAAATACAGTTTGAGGGTTAGAATAAGATAAAGAGAAAAAAAAAGTAATATCCTGCAATAAACAACAAATCATAGTAAATGCCCAAGTTCTTGAGAATCCATGGAAATATACAAGGTGAACTTTGTTCATTTAAAAAAATCCTAATTTCACAGAATCATAGAACCATTTGGTTGGAAAAGACCTTTGAGACAGAGTTCAGCCACACCTATCCACTAGTAAACCACATCTCCGAGCACCTCATCTACCTGTCTTTTAAATAACCTCCAGGGATGGTGACTCAACCACCTCCCTGGACTGCCTATGCCAGTGCCTAATAATACTTTCAATTAATTTTTTTTCCCCACCGATATCTAATCTGAACCTCACCTGTTGCAACTTAAGGCCATTTCCTTTCATCCTGCCACTTCTTACTTTGTAGAAGAGACCAACACTCAGCTCACAACAACCTCCTTTCAGGTAGTTACGGACAATGATAAGGCCTCCCCTCAGCCTCCTTTTCTCCAGACTAAAAGAACCCCAGTTTCCTCAGTCTCTCCTCATAAGACTTGTTCTCCAGACCCTTCACCAGCCTCATTACTCTGCTCTGGACACACTCTAGGACCTCAATGTCTGCCTTGTAGCGAGAGGCCCAAAACTGAACATAGTATTTGATGTGCAGCTTCACCAGTGCCAAGTACAGGGGCAGAATCACTTCCCTGGTCCTGCTGGCCACACCATTTCTGTTATCAGGCCAGGATGCCATTGGCCTTCTTGGCCACCTGGGCACACTGCTGGCTTTTATTCAGTGAGCTGTCAACCAACACCCCCAGGTCCTTCTCTTTCCTAATCTCAAGCCTAAATCTCCCCTGGAGGAGCTTGAGGCCATTCCCTCTCGTCCTGTCCCCTGTCACTTGGGAGAAAAGGCCAGCACCCTCCTCTCCACAACCTCCCTTCAGGTACTTGTAGAGAGCAATGAGGTCTCCCCTCAGCCTCCTCTTCTCCAGGCTAAACAACCCCAGCTCTCCCAGTCGCTCCTCATAAGGCCTGTTCTCCAGCCCCTTCACCAGCTTTGTTGCTCTTCTCTGGACTCGCTGCATGTCACCTCCTTCTCTTTTCTTCATGTTGTAGAGCAACCTGGACCCAAGCTAACCATATACTTTATTTTCCTTGTCAAAACACAGTTATATCAAACTCTGGTAGGTAAAATCTGAATTATATGGATTTGTTTAATCTAAGAGTAGTAAGAGGAAGCAGTCAGGAGAAACAATCCTTCCATCATCAGATCAGCCTACCATGACATTTATATTGAGCTTCTCATGATATAATTTTTAGACAGTTAATGGCATTTTGAACATAACCATGGTACATTTGTAGCATGACTGAGGGTTTATACTGCCCACAATATGACAGTGCCAGTCACCTCCTTCCCTTGAGAAAGGCCCCTGCACTTAGTTAAACACTCACATTATATGTCCTATCTATAAACCATTACAGCAGTCCAGTAGTTGAACTCTGGGCAATTACAAATGTAAACGACAGCATAAATCAACAAGATTTAAAGAACAGTAGCTCTGCTCCATCAGGAGGCTGTCCAAGGACTTCATTTACTCACTTTAGTTCCTGAAAACCACCCTTGCACAGATGTGGAGCAAGTCCAGCAATCCTCAAATTACATGGTCAGTGCCGAACCTGAGGCACAGGGCCTGGTGGCAGGAAGACCATTTCCACTATAACACCAGACCTTTAAGTGAAAACTGGTACTTGGAGTGGTAATAAGAACAGCATTCCTTGCCAACAGTTGCTGACAGACTGATCATCTGATGGATAGCAAGCATCTGACTTCGGTTGCTATGAAATCTGGTTACAGAGAACACTAGAAATGAAACGTTACAAGAGGTTTGACTAAACACCGCTAGATGGTAAACAGACACATCGGATATTGCAGCAACTACAGTATAAAACAGTGATACTTTAAGAAAAAGAGGCTACCTAATCTCAGACAGAAAAACTTTAATGTATATAGTGCCAGGCTAGAGGCAAGACCATTGGATATCCATTCACACAGCTCAGGCAAAACTATCATCTGATCCATGGCGTTAACCTTTAAAGGCAGCAGAGGGTTTCTCAAACCTAATCCCATCAAAACATAGATGCTCATTCACCAGATCAACAGGCAGTTTCTCCACAATTTGAATCCGATATGGGAACATTTGGATTGAGTGAAATTCCAGAAAGTGCTGTCAGGCGTAAGTTTCATGCAACGCTGAGAATCAAGGAGCAGAAGGCTATCTATTCTCACACCACCAGCCTAAAACAACTACTAGAGAAGCAGATCACATGAAGATAACACTGAAAGCTATGGATGCTCAGCAGGTTAAGTGAGGTTGCAGATCCAAACTACTGTAAACACAGAAGAGAGTTCTGAAAAGACTAATTAATCAAGTTTCTCACAGTTGATATTTAACATTAGAACTCTGCGGACTCAACATGACTTTCACCTTTTTCCTCCTGCTTCCTTTTCCCTTTTCTTCCTAGGAAAGAGTCTATCATCGTCCAGATGATATCATTTGTATGAGGATAGCCACCTAAGCAGATTCTTCTCTAAATTCAATGTTACAATCAGCTATATAATATAACCTGTGCATACAGCTCCTTTTTTAGAGCAAGAAGGCATCTGAAGTACAAGAAGTGTCAAGCCCATGCTGTGGATGAAACGATCATCAAGCATGTGCTCTATCTAATATTCTATACTAACAAGATCCACATGGAGGCATTCAGGAATCCACTGTTTAAAACGTAAGGAATGACACTCATGTGAACAAAGCAGGAGGTATAGAGGGGAAAACATTCTGATGGCAAGCATTTCTGTGCCTGAATACAAAACTGAGGCAAATGAACACACTGGGACTCCAGAAGAATTTAGAGAACTGTGTCCAGGAGACCATTCCACAGAATTTCTGCCTACGCACTTCATTTCTTGACAGGCCACATCCATCTGATGTTTTGGTCAAAACGAAGTAGCTGCCTGAAGGCCTAGAGCTGCACGAGTCCAGCTGAGCCATACATTGGAAACACAACATGGTCACACACTGAAGCTTTCTTGAGATTGCATCACTGATCAAGGAGGTGAAAGATGTGCACCATTGACCTCCTTTAGTCACAGCAGTTTCAGATCTGCTTTCCCCAGAAGATCGCTCTAACCACTAAGCTACAAGTGAGGTTCAGAAAATACTCTTCAATCTTCAAGCTGAAGATGCACCACCACGAAGGCATGACAAATACATGAAGGCAAATTCACAGAACGAAAGAATCATTTAGGTTGGAAAAGACTTTAAAGATCATTAAATCATAGAATAACCAGGTTGGAAGAGAACCACCAGATCATCGAGTCCGACCATTCCCACCAATCACTAAACCATGCCCCTTAGCACCTCGTCCACCCGTGCCTTAAACACCTCTAGGGAAGGTGACTCAATCACTACCCTGGGTAGCCTGTTCCAGTGCCTAATGACCCTTTCCATGAAAAATATTTTCCTAATGTCCAGCCTAAACTTCCCCTGGCAGAGCTTGAGGCCATTTCCTCTTGTCCTGCCTCCTGTCACTTGGGAGACGAGGCCAGCACCCTCATCTCTACAACCTCCTTTCAGGTAGTTACAGAGAGCAATGAGGTCTCCCCTCAGCCTCCTCTTCTCCAGGCTAAACAACCCCAGGTCCAGCCTGTTCAGATCCCTTTGCAGAGACTCCCGACCCTCCAGCAGATCCACACTTCCACCCAGTTTAGTGTCATCCGCAAACTTGCTAAGGGTGCGCTCAATGCCTTCATCCAGGTCATTGATAAAGACATTGAACAGGGCTGGACCCAGCACTGAGCCCTGGGGAACCCCACTTATAACTGGCCTCCAGCTGGATTTAACATCATTTCCCACCACTCTCTGGACTCGGCCATCCAACCAGTTTTCCACCCAGGAGTATGTGCGCCTGTCCAGGCCAGAGGCCGACAGTTTCTGTAGCAGAATGCTGTGAGAAACTATGTCAAAGGCTCTACTGAGATCCAGAAAGACCACAGCCACAGCCTTTCCCTCGTCCAGCATCCGAGTCACTTTGTCATAGAAGGCGATCAGGGTAGTTTGGCAAGACCTGCCTTTTGTGAACCCATGTTGACTGGGCCTAATCACCCAGTTCTCTTGCATGTGCTTCATGATAGCATTCAAGATCACCTGTTCCATGACTTTCCCTGGCACTGAAGTCAGACTGACAGGCCTGTAGTTTCCTGGATCCAATCATAAACCTCACACTGCCAAGCCTACCACTAAACCATGTCTCCCCAAGCACCACATTCACACAGCTTTTAAATCCCTCCAGGGATGGCAATTCCACTACCTCCCTGGACAGCCTGTTCCAATGCTTGACAACCCTCTCCATGAAGGAATATTCCTAATATGCAGTCTAAACAAATCCTGAGACAACAACAGAAAAAGATCAGGTGTAGAAGCTGAAGAGAGATATTAGAGATTCAAACCCAGGGATTTCTCAGGGCTCCTATTCACTATAGATTAATAAGTTGCGGGAATATTTTACAGAGAACAAGGCCTGGATGCTGTGAGACTGATTAATACTGAGCAATTCTAACAAGGCCTTGAAACAGAGAACTGAAAGATAAACAAAGGCCAGCTGAGAGGAATACAACAGCTAGTTCAGTGGGAATGAGTACCAGCTGAAAGAAAAACAATTAAAGAGAACTATCAACATTGTTAATTTTAGTGTAACTTGGTTTCTTAGCATGTGCAGTAGTTTAGCCAATAATATTTTAGTAACAGCTTTATGGACAGCTACCTTTAACCAATAATACACTGTAGATACCCTTATGGGCACCTAGTTATGTAACCAAAAAGGGTTTATAAAGAAACAGCTAAGCTCAATAAATTGAACACTTGCTGATCATATTGATCTCTGCGTTTGATTCCGTGATGCTCCCGTCAACAATAAGTGACTGCAAAACTGCAAGGTCAATATCTCATACAGTGAATGATCACCAGAAGACTCCCCTAGTCCAGGTTACTGCAATATTTCAAGAAAGGTCAGTTGCTGCTCCATGATGACATACTGGCTTCCATTCTTCTCCCATCCTTTTCAGAATTTAAGTGCTTCAACAAGTGAGAGTGCCTGCCTCTGAGAAGGAGAGACTCTACAAACATAAGGAGGTGATTTAGGTGGTTTACTGCAACAGGACTACACACCTCAGAGCAAAGCACATTCCTAAAGGACTGACACAGAAAAGAAACACTATGTTACTTTACAAGACCTGTTTCTCATTTATTTCTCATTGAAATATAAGAAAAGAGAAGGTTGACAGTGGAGAAAGAAACGAAAAAGCATTTCCGCAGTGCACTGCATGGTCAGATCAATGCTACGATTACCCGCATCCATTCTGCTTTGGGCAGCATCCTGTACACACTTGGTATAAAATGAAACCAATCCCTCCTACCCTCAAAACTCCCACTGTATACAGAGAAGGTTATCTGCTGAAGAACCCAAGCAGATCAAACAGGTTTAAGCAATACTACACTGAACCCCCTCACCATCCCTCCCCGTCAAAACCTAACACCACACCCAAACGGGCAAAAGCATTCCAAATTACCATTTGGATTTTGTTTGTGGACTGCAGCATTAACACAGAAGAAGGTGACTCACGCTTCTCTCTTCCAGGCATTGTAGGGAGTAACCTGCATGTCAGCTACCAAGAATCTAACTGCTTCTGAGCCCAGCAGAGCAGATGCCTTCTTTAAAGAGCCTGGATTTGATTGGAGAATGAGAAACACTCAGATTAGTTTGATTGTTCTGGGGAGGGGTTAGGGCTGGTTATGAAACCCATCTCAAAATGCTCCAGAAGTAATCGTTCAAGGTGATCATCTTCAGCCCTTCAAATTATTTTCAAAAAGAAAATTAATTCCCACATTAAAAACCCAAAAACTAAACCACAAAAAACTCAACCCACCATTTGACTGGTTTTCAGCAGAATTATTACAGCAAAAGAGGGATAAATTTTGAACCTGGAGATAGACGTTTACTCAGGAAAATTCTTCACACAACATCAAATCCTTCTGGCAGTAGGAAGTAAGCCACAGATTGAAAAAAATACCTATTTACAAGGTGTACAAATAGCAATACAGAAATAAGGACTGTTATGATCTAGTAAAAAAAATTCACATTTGGGATTCTGCATCATGGCCAAATGCAATTAAATACAGATGAGGGTAAAAAACCCACCATATTTCCCCCCCCCATTTATAAGCATTCCAATTATTTACAGAATGTTTCAACTGAGACTTCGTACAAGAGTTAAAATGATGTTATAGCAATGTGGGAAACTGCAACCAGATCTAATCAGAGAAAGTAGGTTGATCACTCATGGCTTATGCTCTTTCAGTAAAATATATTAGGAGTAAGAGGGCAAACAGCACAAACATTCTCCTACTAAAACTCGCTCATCACAGCAAGCACACATAAAGCCCAGAGGCGATCTATGTGGCTATTTCTTGAAAGCCTCTTTTCTTGCAATTAATCAGAAAGCCAGGACTGAAGCTCTTCTTCACAAGGTTTGGAGCACTTCAACTTCAGCGCCCTTATCCAATTCATTTCCAGTTCCAATTAGACTGCAGTTGAGTTGATCCTCACATGGGAATCTCAAACACTATTAATCTTTCAGTTAAGGTGACTACCTCTTGACTAGAGCAATAATAGAAAGTCAAACTACTCTATAAAGAAACACTTACATTTTATTTTACCCCAGACCACCACCCTAAGCTATTGCATTCTAGGATTTTAAAATGCTTTAACATCTGCCTCATTACCCAGACTTATTGCAGAAGACAGTATTTTAAAAGACATTA
>JAUNZM010002296.1:0-47641 GCA_033459285.1 Clamator glandarius
CCCAGCACCCCAATAAGCCCCTTTATCACCCCAATTACTCCCCTCAGCACCCCAATAACCACCCCAGCACCCCAATAAGCCCCCTCAGCACCCCAATAACCCCCCTTAGCACACTAATAACACCCCTCAGCACCCCAAAACCACCCCCAGCACCCCAATAAGCCCCTTTAGCACCCCAATAACCCCCTCAGCACCCCAAAACCACACCCAGAACACCCAGAACCCCAATAACCCCCCTCAGCACCCCAATAACCACCCCCAGAATCCCAATAACCCACCTCAGCACCCCAATAAGCCCCTTTAGCACCCCAATAACCCCCCCTCAGCACCCCATAAACCCCTCTCAGCACCCCAAAAAGCTCCTTAGCGTGTCCTTAGCGTGTCCTTAGCGTGTGTGTGTGTGTGTCCCCCCCCCCGCCCCGTTTTCCCAAGGGAATTTTCCAAGGAGAGGGAAAAGGCCAAAGCCCGCGGAGACTTCCAGAAGCTGCGGGAGAAGCAGCAGCTGGAGGAGGATCTCCGAGGCTACATGGACTGGATCACGCAGGCCGAGGACCTGGAGGGAGACGCCGAGGACGCCGAGCACGACAAGCACCGTGAGCAGGGAAAAGGGCTCCCTAAGGCCCTCCAAATCTGCAAAAATTTCCCTCAAATTCCCCAAAATTTCCAAAAAATTTCCAAAAATTTCCAAAATTTTCCAAAATTTTCCAAAATTTTCCAAAATTTTCCAAAAATTTTAAAATTTTCCAAAATGTCTCAGAATCTCTCAAAATTCCTCAAATGGCTCAACGCGTCTCAAGTGTCTCAAAAGTCTCAAATGTCTCAAAAGCCTCAAATTTCCTCGAAATGTCTCAAAGTTTCTCAAGTTTCTTCAAAACGTCTCAAAATGTCTCAAGATTTCTCAAAATTTCCTCAAAATTGTCTCCACGTTCCCCAAATTTCCTCAAAATGTCTCAGAATTTCCTCAAAATGTCTCAGAATTTCCTCAAAATGTTCTCAAAATGTCTCAAAATTCCCCAAATTGCCTCAAAATGTCTCAAAATTTCCTGAAAAATTTTCTCAAAATTCCCCAATTTTCTCAAAATTCCCCCAAATTCCTCAAATTTTTCTCAAGATTCCTCAAAATTTCTCAAAATTGTCTCAAAATTCCCCAAAATGCCTCAAAATTTCCTCAAAATTTTCTCAACATTCCCCCAAATTTCTCAAAAAGTCTCAAAATTTTCTCAAAATTCCCCAAAATGCCTCAAAATTTCCTCAAAATTTCCTCAAAATGTCTCAAAATTTTCTCAGGATTCTCCAAAATTTCTCAAAATTCCCCAAATTTCCTCAAAATGTCTCAAATTTTCCCAAAATTTCTCAAAATGCCTCAAATTTTTCTCAAAATGTCTCAAAATTCCCCAAAATTTCCTCAAAATTTTCTCAAAATTCCCCCAAATTTCTCAAAATGTCTCAAAATTCCCCAAATTGCCTCAAAATGTCTCAAAATTTCCTCAAAAATTTCTCAAAATTCCCCCAAATTTCTCAAAAAGTCTCAAAATTTTCTCAAAATTCCCCAAATTTCCTCAAAATTTCCTGAAAATTTTCTCAAGATTCCCCAAAATTTTCTCAAAATTGTCTCAAAATTCCCCAAATTTCCTCAAAATGCCTCAAATTTTCCCAAAAACTCCTCAAAATTCCCCAAATTTCCTCAAAATGCCTCAAATTTTCCCAAAAACTCCTCAAAATTCCCCAAATTTCCTCAAAATTCCCCCAATTTTCCTCAAAATGCCTCAAAATTTTCTCAAAATTTCCTCAAAATTTCCTCAAAATTACCCAAAATGTCTCAAAATTTCCTCAAAATTCCCCAAAAGTCTCAAAATTTCCTCAAAATTCCCCCAAATTTCTTCAAAATTTTCTCAAAATTCCCCAAAATGTCTCAAAATTTCCTCAAAATTCCCCCAAATTTCCTCAAAATGCCTCAAAATTCCCCCAAATTTCCTCAAAATGCCTCAAAACTTTCTGAAAATTCCCCCAAATGCCTCAAAACTTTCTCCAAATTCCCCCGAATGTCTCCAAATTCCCCGCAATTCCCTCCAAGCTCCCCCCAAAGTCTCCAAGTTGCCTCTGAATCCCCCCGACGTTTCCCCGGGGGGCTCCGCGATGCGGGGTGCCCCCCCCGGCTGTGACCCCCCCCCGGTGCCGCGCAGGCCTGACCCCCGAGGAGCTGCTGGGGAAGCGCAAACCTCGCCTCAAGTGGCTTCGGCACCCGAGTCCCCCCAGCGACACCCACGGTACCAGCCCCCCGCTCCCCGTCCCAACCCCCTTTTTTAACCCCCCAACCCCCTTTTTTAACCCCCGAACCCCCTTTCTCACCCCCAAACCCCCTTTCTCGCCCCCAAACCCCCTTCCTCACCCCTGAACCCCCTTTTTCTACCCCTGAACCCCCTTTCTCACCCCTGAACCCCCTTTCTCACCCCGAACCCCCTTTCTCACCCCGAACCCCCTTCCTCACCCCGAACCCCCTTTCTTACCCCGAACCCCCTTCCTCACCCCGAACCCCCTTTCTCACCCCGAACCCCCTTCCTCACCCCGAACCCCCTTTCTCACCCTGAACCCCCTTCCTCACCCCGAACCCCCTTTCTCATCCCGCTCCCCGTCCTCGCCCCGAACCCCCTTTTTTAACCCCCAAACCCCCTTCCTCACCCCGAACCCCCTTTCTCACCCCCGAACCCCCTTTCTCACCCGGAACCCCCTTTTTTAACCCCCAAACCCCCTTCCTCACCCCGAACCCCCTTTCTCACCCCCGAACCCCCTTCCTCACCCCGAACCCCCTTTCTCACCCCGAACCCCCTTTGTCACCCCTGAACCCCCGTCCTCACCCCGAACCCCCTTTTTTAACCCCCGAACCCCCTTTTTATACCCCTGAACCCCCTTTCTCACCCTGAACCCCCTTTCTCACCCCGAACCCCCTTTCTCACCCTGAACCCCCTTCCTCACCCCGAACCCCCTTTCTCACCCTGAACCCCCTTCCTCACCCCGAACCCCCTTTCTCACCCTGAACCCCCTTTCTCACCCTGAACCCCCTTCCTCACCCCGAACCCCCTTTCTCACCCTGAACCCCCTTCCTCACCCCGAACCCCCTTTCTCACCCTGAACCCCCTTTCTCACCCTGAACCCCCTTCCTCACCCCGAACCCCCTTTCTCACCCTGAACCCCCTTCCTCACCCCGAACCCCCTTTCTCATCCCGCTCCCCGTCCTCGCCCCGAACCCCCTTTTTTAACCCCCAAACCCCCTTCCTCACCCCGAACCCCCTTTCTCACCCCCGAACCCCCTTTCTCACCCCGAACCCCCTTTTTTAACCCCCAAACCCCCTTCCTCACCCCGAACCCCCTTTCTCACCCCCGAACCCCCTTCCTCACCCCGAACCCCCTTTCTCACCCCGAACCCCCTTTGTCACCCCTGAACCCCCGTCCTCACCCCGAACCCCCTTTTTTAACCCCCGAACCCCCTTTTTCTACCCCTGAACCCCCTTTCTTACCCCCAAACCCCCTTTCTCACCCCCGAACCCCCTTCCTCACCCCGAACCCCCTTCCTCACCCCGAACCCCCTTTCTCAACCCCGAACCCCCTTTCTCACCCCGAACCCCCTTTCTCACCCCTGAACCCCCATCCTCACCCCGAACCCCCTTTCTCACCCCCGAACCCCCTTTCTCACCCCGAACCCCCTTTCTCACCCCTGAACCCCCGTCCTCACCCCGAACCCCCTTTTTTAACCCCTGAACCCCCTTTTTCTACCCCTGAACCCCCTTTCTTACCCCCGAACCCCCTTTCTCACCCCCGAACCCCCTTCCTCACCCCGAACCCCCTTTCTCACCCCTGAACCCCCGTCCTCACCCCGAACCCCCTTTTTTAACCCCCGAACCCCCTTTTTCTACCCCTGAACCCCCTTTCTTACCCCCGAACCCCCTTTCTCACCCCGAACCCCCTTTCTCACCCCCGAACCCCCTTTCTCACCCCAAACCCCCTTTCTCAACCCCGAACCCCCTTTCTCATCCCCGAACCCCCTTTTTAACCCCGAACCCCTTCCCCGAACCCCCTTTCTCACCCCCGAACCCCCTTTCTAACCCCGAACCCCCTTTCTCACCCCCGAACCCCCTTTCTCACCCCGAACCCCCTTTCTCTCCCCAAACCCCCTTTCTTACCCCTAACCCCCTTTCTCACCCCTGAACCCCCTTTCTCACCCCCGAACCCCCTTTTTTAACCCCCGAACCCCCTTTCTCGCCCCCAAACCCCCTTTCTCACCCCCAAACCCCCTTTCTTACCCCCAAACCCCCTTTCTCACCCCCAAACCCCCTTTCTCACCCCTGAACCCCCTTTCTCACCCCGAACCCCCTTTCTCACCCCGAACCCCCTTTTTCTACCCCCAAACCCCCTTTCTCGCCCCCAAACCCCCTTTCTCACCCCGAACCCCCTTTCTCACTCCCGAACCCCCTTTCTCACCCCGAACCCCCTTCCTCGCCCCGAACCCCCTTTCTCACTCCCGAACCCCCTTTCTCACCCCGAACCCCCTTTCTCACCCCCGAACCCCCTTTCTTACCCCCAAACCCCCTTTCTTACCCCCTCACCTCCTTTCTTACCCCTGAACCCCCTTTTTTACCCCCTCACCCCTTTTTCTACCCCCTCACCCCCTTTCTCACCCCGAACCCCCTTTCTTACCCCTTCACCCCCTTTTTTTTACCCCCTCACCCCTTTTTCTACCCCCTCACCCCCCGTTTTCCCCCCGTCACCCCCTCTTTTTTTTTTTTTTTTTGGGGGGGCCCCCCAGCCAGTCTCCCCGGCAGCGAAACGGCCTCGGTGAACACGGAGCCAGCGGGGGACGAGGAGACGCAGCCCACGGCCTGCGAGCGCTGCCTGTGAGCCCCCCGAAACCCACCCCGCACCCCAAAAACGAACCTCACAACCCAGAAACCCACCCCGCACCCCAAAAACGAACCTCAGAACCCCAAAAACCCACCCCGCAACCCAAAAACGAACCTCACAACCCCAAAAACCCACCCTGCACCCCAAAAACGAACCTCAGAACCCCAAAAACCCACCCCGCACCCCAAAAATGAACCTCACAAACCCCAAAACCCACCCCGCACCCCAAAAATGAACCTCAGAACCCCAAAAACCCACCCTGCACCCCAAAAACGAACCTCACAAACCCCAAAACCCACCCCGCACCCCAAAAATGAACCTCAGAACCCCAAAAACCCACCCTGCACCCCAAAATGAACCTCACAACCCCAAAAATGAACCTCACAACCCCAAAAACCCACCTGCACCCCAAAAACGAACCTCAGAACCCCAAAAACCCACCCCGCACCCCAAAAACGAACCTCACAACCCAGAAACCCACCCTGCACCCCAAAATGAACCTCACAACCCCAAAAACCCACCCCGCACCCCAAAAACGAACCTCACAAACCCCAAAACCCACCCCGCACCCCAAAATTGAACCTCAGAACCCCAAAAACCCACCCCGTACCCCAAAAGGAACCTCACAACCCCAAAAATGAACCTCACAAACCCCAAAACCCACCCCGCACCCCAAAAATGAACCTCAGAACCCCAAAAACCCACCCTGCACCCCAAAAATGAACCTCAGAACCCCAAAAACCCACCCCGCACCCCAAAAATGAACCTCAGAACCCCAAAAACCCACCCCGCACCCCAAAAATGAACCTCAGAACCCCAAAAACCACCCCGCACCCCAAAATTGAACCTCAGAACCCCAAAAACCCACCCTGCACCCCAAAATGAACCTCACAACCCCAAAAATGAACCTCACAACCCCAAAAACCCACCCTGCACCCCAAAAACGAACCTCAGAACCCCAAAAACCCACCCCGCACCCCAAAAACGAACCTCACAACCCAGAAACCCACCCTGCACCCCAAAATGAACCTCACAACCCCAAAAACCCACCCCGCACCCCAAAAACGAACCTCACAAACCCCAAAACCCACCCCGCACCCCAAAATTGAACCTCAGAACCCCAAAAACCCACCCCGTACCCCAAAAGGAACCTCACAACCCCAAAAATGAACCTCACAAACCCCAAAACCCACCCCGCACCCCAAAAATGAACCTCAGAACCCCAAAAACCCACCCTGCACCCCAAAAATGAACCTCAGAACCCCAAAAACCCACCCCGCACCCCAAAAATGAACCTCAGAACCCCAAAAACCCACCCCGCACCCCAAAAATGAACCTCAGAACCCCAAAAACCACCCCGCACCCCAAAATTGAACCTCAGAACCCCAAAAACCACCCCGCACCCCAAAATTGAACCTCAGAACCCCAAAAACCCACCCTGCACCCCAAAAATGAACCTCACAACCCCAAAAACCCACCCTGCACCCCAAAAATGAACCTCAGAACCCAAAAAACCACCCTGCACCCCAAAAATGAACCTCAGAACCCCAAAAACCCACCCTGCACCCCAAAAATGAACCTCAGAACCCCATAAACCCACCCCGCACCCCAAAATGAACCTCACAACCCAGAAACCCACCCCGCACCCCAAAAATGAACCTCACAACCCCAAAAACGAACCTCACAACCCCCAAAACCCACCCTGCACCCCAAAAATGAACCTCACAACCCCAAAAACCCACCCCGCACCCCAAAAATGAACCTCACAACCCCAAAAATGAACCTCACAACCCCCAAAACCCACCCGCACCCCAAAAATGAACCTCACAACCCCAAAAACCCATCCTGCACCCCAAAATTGAACCTCAGAACCCCAAAAACCCACCCTGCACCCCAAAATTGAACCTCAGAACCCCATAAACCCACCCCGCACCCCAAAATTGAACCTCAGAACCCCATAAACCCACCCCGCACCCCAAAAATGAACCTCACAACCCCAAAAACCCACCCTGCACCCCAAAATTGACCCCGGCACCCCAAAAACCCACCCAGCACCCCAAAAATGACCTCACCACCCTAAAAATGAACCTCAGAACCCTAAAAATTAACTCCAGCACCCCCAAAATGACCCCAGCACCCCGAAAACCAAACCCAGCACCCCAAAAATGACCCAGCACCCCAAAAATGAATCCTAGCATCTCAGAAATGAACCCCAGCACCCCAAAAATGAACCTCAGCACCCCAATAACCCCCTCAGCACCCCAAAACCACCCCAGCACCCAATAACCACCCTCAGCACCCCAATAACCCCCTCAGCACCCCAATAGCCACCCCCAGCTCCCCAATAACCCCCCCAGCACCCCAAAACCACCCCCAGCACCCCAATAACCACCCTCAGCACCCCAATAACCCCCTCAGCACCCCAATAGCCACCCCCAGCTCCCCAATAACCCCCCCAGCACCCCAATAACCACCCCCAGCACCCCAATAACCACCCCAGCACCCCAATAACCCCCCTCAGCACCCCAATAAGCCCCTTTAGCACCCCAATAAGCCCTTTTAGCACCTCAATAACTCCCCTCAGCACTCCAATAACCCCCCTCAGCACCCCAATAACCACCCCAGCACCTCAATAAGCCCCACCAGCACCCCAAAACCACCCCAGCACCCCAATAACACCCCTCAGCACCCCAATAACCCCCCCAGCACCTCAATAACCACCCCCAGCACCCCAATAAGCCCCTTTAGCACTCCAATAACCCCCCTCAGCACCCCAATAAGCCCCTTTAGCACCCCAATAACCACCCCCGGCACCCCAATACCCCCCCAGCACCCCAAAACCCCCCTGACCCCCCTAAATTTTTGGGGTAACTCTATCTCTTTCCCTCCCCAGGGGCAAAATCACCAAGACCAAATTCTGGTGAGAGCGACGGAGAAAAAAAGGATCGAGGCGGGGGGGCAAGAAAAAAAGGGGCCTCCTAGAACCTTCCGGAACCTTGAGACGTCCTAGAACCTCACGGGGGGGTCTCTGAACCCCCAAATCTCCCCCCCAAGGCGCCGCCTTCGCCGCCTGAACCGTCTGTGGCGCCGTCGGTGCCGCGGAGCCGTCAAATCCGTCTCCTTCTACTGGACCGTCCTCCTCCTCGTCTTCCTCAACACCTTGACCATCGCCTCCGAGCACCACGGGCAACCCCTCTGGCTGACCCAGACCCAAGGTGGGACCCCAAAACCCTCAAACCGGGGAGCTGGAGCTCCAAAAACCTTCAAATTCTGGAGGTTGAGCTCCAAAAACCTTCAAATTCTGGAGGTTGAGCTCCAAAAACCTTCGAATTTTGAGGCTGGAGCTCCAAAAACCTTCAAATTCTGGAGCTGGAGCTCCAAGAACCTTCAAATTCTGGAGCTGGAGGTCCAAAAACCTTTGAATTCTGGAGCTGGAGTTCAAAGAACCTTCGAATTCTGGAGGTTGAGCTCCAAAACCTTCAAATTCTGGAGGTTGAGCTCCAAAACCTTCAAATTCTGGAGGTTGAGCTCCAAAAACCTTCAAATTCTGGAGCTGGAGCTCCAAGAACCTTCGAATTCTGGAGCTGGAGCTCCAAGAACCTTCGAATTCTGGAGGTTGAGCTCCAAAACCTTCAAATTCTGGAGGTTGAGCTCTAAAAACCTTCAAATTCTGGAGCTGGAGCTCGAAAAAGCTTCAAATTCTGAGGCAGGAGCTCCAAAAAGCTTCAAATTCTGGAGCTGGAGCTCCAAAAACCTTCGAATTCTGGAGGTTGAGCTCCAAAAACCTTCGAATTCAGAGGCTGGAGCTCCAAAAAGCTTCAAATTCTGGAGCTGGAGCTCCAAGAACCTTCGAATTCTGGAGCTGGAGCTCCAAAAACCTTCGAATTCTGGAGGTTGAGCTCCAAGAACCTTCGAATTCTGGAGCTGGAGCTCCAAGAACCTTCGAATTCTGGAGGTTGAGCTCCAAAACCTTCAAATTCTGGAGGTTGAGCTCGAAAAAGCTTCAAATTCTGAGGCTGGAGCTCCAAGAACCTTCGAATTCTGGAGGTTGAGCTCCAAAACCTACAAATTCTGGAGGTTGAGCTCCAAAAACCTTCAAATTCTGGAGCTGGAGCTCCAAAAACCTTCGAATTCTGGAGCTGGAGCTCCAAGAACCTTCAAGTTCTGGAGCTGGAGTTCAAAGAACCTTCGAATTCTGGACGCTGAGCTCCAAATCCTTCAAATTCTGGAGCTGGAGCTCCAAAAACGTTCAAGTTCTGGAGCTGGAGCTCCAAAAACCTTCGAATTCTGGAGCTGGAGGTCCAAAAACCTTCAAATTCTGGAGCTGGAGCTCCAAAAACCTTCGAATTCTGGAGCTGGAGCTCCAAGAACCTTTAAGTTCTGGAATTGGAGTTCAAAGAATCTTCGAATTCTGGAGGCTGAGCTCCAAAACCTACAAATTCTGGAGGTTGAGCTCCAAAAACCTTCAAATTCTGGAGCTGGAGGTCCAAAAACCTTCGAATTCTGGAGCTGGAGCTCCAAGAACCTTCAAGTTCTGGAGCTGGAGTTCAAAGAACCTTCGAAATCTGGAGGCTGAGCTCCAAAACCTACAAATTCTGGAGGTTGAGCTCCAAAAACCTTCAAATTCTGGAGCTGGAGCTCCAAAAACCTTCAAATTCTGGAGCTGGATCTCAAAAAAGCTTCAAATTCTGGAGCTGGAGCTCCAAGAACCTTCAAATTCTGGAGCTGGAGCTTGAAAAACCTTCGAATTCTGGAGGTTGAGCTCCAAAACCTTCAAATTCTGGAGGTTGAGATCCAAAAACCTTCAAATTCTGGACCTGGAGTTCCAAGAACCTTCGAATTCTGGAGGTTGAGCTCCAAAAACTTTCGAATTCTGGAGGTTGAGCTCCAAAAACCTTCAAATTCTGGAACTGGAGCTTCAAAAACCATCAAATTCTGGAGATTGAGCTCCAAAAACATTCAAATTCTGGAGACTGAGCTCCAAAAAGCTTCAAATTCTGGAGATTGAGCTCCAAAAATCTTCAAGTTCTGGAGGTTGAGCTTCAAAAACCTTCAAATTCTGGAGCTGGAGCTCCAAAAACCTTCAAATTCTGGAGCTGGAGCTCCAAAAAGCTTCAAATTCTGAGGCTGGAGCTCCAAGAACCTTCAAATTCTGGAGGTCCAGCTCCAAAAAGCTTCACATTCTGGAGGTTGAGCTCCAAAACCATCAAATTTGGGAGGTTGAGCTCCAAAGACCTTCAAATTCTGGAGGTTGAGCTCTAAAAACCTTCAAACCTTCCAGCTCCATCATTTTGAAGGTTTTTGGAGCTCAACCTCCAGAATTTGAAGGTTTTTGGAGCTGGACCTCCAGAATTTGAAGGTTTTTGGAGCTGGACCTCCAGAATTTGAAGGTTCTTGGAGCTCCAGCTCCAGAATTTAAAGGTTCTTGGAGCTCCAGCTCCAGAATTCGAAGGTTTTTGGAGCTCAACCTCCACCATTTGAAGGTTTCTGGAGCTCAACCTCAAAATTTGGAGATTTTTGGAGCTCAACCTCCAGAATTCGAAGGTTTTTGGAGCTCCAGCTCCAGAATTTGAAGGTTTTTGGAGCTCAGCCTCCAGAATTTGAAGGTTTTTGGAGCTCAGCCTCCAGAATTTGAAGCTTTTTGGAGCTCCAGCTCCAGAATTTGAAGGTTTTTAGAGCTCAATCTCCAGAATTTGAAGGTTTTTGGATCTCAGCCTCCAGAATTTGAAGCTTTTTGGAGCTCCAGCTCCAGAATTTGAAGGTTTTTGGAGCTCAACCTCCAGAATTCGAAGGTTCTTGGAACTCCAGCTCCAGAATTTGAAGGTTTTTGGAGCTCCAGATCCACCATTTGAAGGTTTTTAGAGCTCAACCTCCAGAATTCGAAGGTTTTTGGAGCTCCAGAATTCGAAGGTTTTTGGAGCTCCAGAATTCGAAGGTTTTTGGAGCTCCAGCTCCAGAATTCGAAGCTTTTTGGAGCTCCAGCTCCAGAATTTGAAGGTTTTTAGAGCTCAACCTCCAGAATTCGAAGGTTTTTGGAGCTCCAGCTCCAGAATTCGAAGGTTTTTGGAGCTCCAGCTCCAGAATTTGAAGGTTTTTAGAGCTCAACCTCCAGAATTCGAAGGTTTTTGGAGCTCCAGCTCCAGAATTCGAAGCTTTTTGGAGCTCCACCTCCAGAATTCGAAGCTTTTTAGAGCTCAACCTCCAGAATTCGAAGCTTGGTGGAGCTGGAGCTCCGATAACCATCAAATGTTGACTCTGATCTCCTCCAACCCCCCTCCCGACCTCCTCCCGGGTTCCCACCTTGCAGCTTACGCCAACAAGGCTCTTCTCTCGCTCTTCGGGGCCGAGATGCTCCTCAAGATCTACGCCCTGGGTCCCGCCACCTACTTCTCCAGCTTCTTCAACCGCTTCGACTGCTTCGTGGTGTGCGGCGGCGTCTTGGAGACGGCCCTGGTGGAGCGAGGAGCCATGGAGCCCCTCGGAATCTCCGTCCTGCGCTGCGTCCGCCTCCTGCGCGTCTTCAAGGTCACCAGGTGAGGGGCCGGGGACCTCGAGGAGATCCTCGGAGCCTCGAGCGCCACGGGAGGGACCCAAAATCCATGAGACGGAGCCCGAAATCCATGAGAAGGAGCCAAAAATCCATGTGAGAGACCCAAAAATCCATGGAAGGGACCTAAAAATACATGAGAAGGAGCCCAAAATCCATGTGAGGGAAACAAAATCCATAGGAGGGACCCAAAATCCATGAGACGGAGCCCAAGAATCCATGTGAGGGACCCAATAATGCATGGGATGGACCCAAAATTCATGTGAGGGACACAAAATCCATGAGAAGGACCCAAAATCCATGGGAGGGACCCAAAATTCATGTGAGGGACACAAAATCCATGAGAAGGATCCAAAATCCATGGGAGGGACCCAAAAATCCATGGGAGGGACCCAAAATCCATGAGAGGGACCCAAAAATCCATGGGAGGGACCCAAAAATATATGGGAGGGACCCAAAAATCCATGGGAGGGACCCAAAATCCATGTGAGGGACACAAAATCCATATTAAGAACCCAAAAATCCATCCAAGGTCCCTCCAGCTCCGTCCAAGGTCCCTCCTGCTCCATTCAAGGTCCCTCCAGCTCCCTCCAAGGTCCCTCCAGCTCCCACCAAGGTCCCTCCAGCTCCATCCAAGGTCCCTCCAGCTCCATCCAAGGTCCCTCCAGCTCCCTCCAAGGTCCCTCCAGCTCCCACCAAGGTCCCTCCAGCTCCATTCAAGGTCCCTCCAGCTCCCTCCAAGGTCCCTCCAGCTCCCACCAAGGTCCCTCCAGCTCCCTCCAAGGTCCCTCCAGCTCCCTCCAAGGTCCCTCCAGCTCCATCCAAGGTCCCTCCAGCTCCATCCAAGGTCCCTCCAGCTCCGTCCAAGGTCCCTCCAGCTCCCTCCAAGGTCCCTCCAGCTCCCTCCAAGGTCCCTCCAGCTCCCTCCAAGGTCCCTCCTGCTCCATCCAAGGTCCCTCCAGCTCCCTCCAAGGTCCCTCCAGCTCCATCCAAGGTCCCTCCAGCTCCCTCAAGGTCCCTCCAGCTCCCTCCAAGGTCCCTCCAGCTCCCTCCAAGGTCCCTCCAGCTCCCTCCAGGGTCCCTCCAACTCCCTCCAAGGTCCCTCCAGCTCCCTCCAAGGTCCCTCCAGCTCCCTCCAAGGTCCCTCCAGCTCCCTCCAGGGTCCCTCCAGCTCCCTCCAAGGTCCCTCCTGCTCCCTCCAAGGTCCCTCCAGCTCCCTCCAAGGTCCCTCCAACTCCCTCCAAGGTCCCTCCTGCTCCCTCCAAGGTCCCTCCAGCTCCCTTCAAGGTCCCTCCAGCTCCCTCCAAGGTCCCTCCAGCTCCCTCCAGGGTCCCTCCAGCTCCCTCCAAGGTCCCTCCTGCTCCCTCCAAGGTCCCTCCAGCTCCCTCCAAGGTCCCTCCAACTCCCTCCAAGGTCCCTCCTGCTCCCTCCAAGGTCCCTCCAGCTCCCTTCAAGGTCCCTCCAGCTCCCTTCAAGGTCCCTCCAGCTCCCTTCAAGGTCCCTCCAGCTCCATCCAAGGTCCCTCCAGCTCCCTCCTAGGTCCCTCCAGCTCCCTCCAAGGTCCCTCCAGCTCCCTCCAAGGTCCCTCCAGCTCCATCCAAGGTCCCTCCAGCTCCATCCATGATCCCTCCATCTCCATCCAAGGTCCCACCAGCTCCTTCCAAGGTCCCTCCAGCTCCCTCCAAAGTCCCTCCAGCTCCATCCAAAGTCCCTCCAGCTCCGTCCGAGCTCCCGCCTCCCTCCGGAAGGTCCTTTCCGTGTTCTCCTGGTGTCCTCCTGGTGTCCTTCAGGCACTGGGCGTCCCTGAGCAACCTGGTGGGCTCCCTGCTGAACTCCATGAAATCCATCGCGTCCCTCCTGCTCCTGCTCTTCCTCTTCATCATCATCTTCGCTTTGCTGGGGATGCAGCTCTTCGGCGGCCGCTTCAGCTTCGACGAGACCCAAACCAAGAGAAGCACCTTCGACACCTTCCCCCAGGCCCTTCTCACCGTCTTCCAGGTGACCCCCAGCTCCTGGGGGGCCCCAAAATCCACGGGAAGGACCTAAAAATCCATGGGAGGGACCCAAAAATCCATGTGAGGGACCCAAAATCCATGGGAGGGACCCAAAAATCTATGAGAAGAACCCAAAAATCCATGGGAGGGACCCAAAAATCCATGGGAGGGACCCAAAAATCTATGAGAAGAACCCAAAAATCCATGGGAGGGACCCAAAAAATCCATGAGAAGGAGCCAAAAATCCATGAGAAGGACCCAAAATACATGGGAGGGACCCAAAATACATGAGAAGAACCCAAAAATCCATGGGAGGGACCCAAAAATCCATGAGAAGGAGCCAAAATCCATGTGAGGGACACAAAATCCATGGGAGGGACCCCAAAATCCATGGGAGGGACCCAAAATCCATGGGAGGGACCCAAAATCCATGGGAGGGACCCAAAAATCCATGGGAGGGACACAAAATCCATGGGAGGGACCCCAAAATCCATGGGAGGGACCCAAAATCCATGGGAGGGACCCAAAATCCATGAGAAGGACCCAAAATCCATGGGAGGGAACCCAAAATCCATGGGAGGGACCCAAAATCCATGGGAGGGACCCAAAAATCCATAAGAAGGACCCAAAATCCATGTGAGGGACCCAAAATCCATGGGAGGGACCCAAAATCCATGAGAAGGAGCCAAAAATCCATGGGAGGGACCCAAAATCCATGGGGGGACCCCAAAATCCATGAGAAGGAGCCAAAAATCCATGGGAGGGACCCAAAATCCATGGGGGGACCCCAAAATCCATGAGAGGACCCCAAAATCCATGAGAAGGTCCCCAAAATCTATGGGAGGGACCCAAAAATCCATGAGAAGAACCCCAAATCCATGAGGATCTCCAAGGTCCTGGAGGTCCTTGAGGAGCTTCCAAGCCCTTGAGGGACCCCAGAATCTCTAGGGGACCCGAAAACCTCTCTGGGACCCCAAAATCCATGGAGGGGACCCTAAAACCCATGGGGGGACCCCAAAATCCATGGGGGGACCCTAAAACCCATGAGGGGACCCCAAAATCCATGGAGGGGACCCTAAAACCCATGGGGAGACCTCAAAATCCATGGGGGGACCCCAAAATCCATGGGGAGATCCCATTGGGGGGACCCTAAAACCCATGGGGGGACCCCAACATCCATGGGAGGGACCCTAAAATCCATGAGGGACCCCAAAATCCATGGAAGGACCCCAAAACCCATGGAGGGGACCCTAAAACCTATTGGGGGGACCCCAACATTCATGGGGGGGATCCTAAAATCCATGGGGAGATCCCATTGGGGGGACCCCAAAACCCATGGGGGGGACCCCAACATCTATGGAGGGACCCTAAAAACCCGGGGGGGGACCGTAAAACCCATGGGGGGGACCCCAACATCCATGGAGGGACCCTAAAACCCACGGGGGGGACCCCAAAACTCATGTGGGGGACCCTAAAATCCATGAGGGACCCCAAAATCCATGGGGGGACCCCAACATCCATGGAGGGACCCCAAAACCCACGGTGGGGACCCCAAAACCCATGTGGGGGACCCTAAAATCCATGAGAGACCCCAAAATCCATGGGGAGATCCCCTTGGGGGGACCCTAAAACCCATGGGGGGACCCCAACATCCATGGAGGGACCCTAAAACCCACGAGGGGGACCCCAAAACCCATGTGGGGGACCCTAAAATCCATGAGAGACCCCAAAATCCATGGGGAGATCCCCTTGGGGGGACCCTAAAATCCATGGGGGGGACCCCAACATCTATGGAGGGACCCTAAAAACCCTGGGGGGGACCATAAAACCCATGTGGGGGACCCCAACATCCATGGAGGGACCCCAAAACCCACGGGGGGGACCCCAAAACCCATGTGGGGGATCCTAAAATCCATGAGGGACCCCAAAATCCATGGGGAGATCCCCTTGGGGGGACCCTAAAACCCATGGGGGGACCCCAACATCCATGGAGGGACCCTAAAACCCACGAGGGGGACCATAAAACCCATGTGGGGGACACCAGCATCCATGGGAGGGACCCCAAAACCCACATGGGGGACCCTAAAATCCATGAGGGACCCCAAAATCCATGGGGAGATCTCATGGGAGGGACCCTAAAACCCATGGGGGGGACCCTAAAACCCATGGGTGGACCCCAAAACCCACAGGGGGGGACCCCGAAACGAGTCCCCTCGTTCTCCCATAGCTGCAGTGGGGAACTAGGAGCCCTGGGTGGTTGAACTGGGAGGGCTGGGGGGGGGGGAACTGGGAGCACTGGGTGGGGGGGGTGCTGAGGTTTCGGGGTGCCCCGTGTCCTTCCCCCCCAGATCCTGACCGGGGAGGACTGGAACGCGGTGATGTACGACGGGATCATGGCCTACGGGGGCCCCGTCTTCCCGGGGATGCTCGTCTGCGTCTACTTCGTTATCCTCTTCATCTGCGGGAACTGTGAGCAACTGGGAGGAACTGGGAGGCACTGGGAGGCACTGGGAATGGGGCACAGGGGGACTGGGAGCGACTGGGATGGACTGGGAGGCACCGGGAATGGGTCACAGGGGAACTGGGAGCGACTGGGATGGACTGGGAGGCACCGGGAATGGGTCACAGGGGAACTGGGAGCGACTGGGATGGACTGGGAGGACTAGGAATGGGTTACAGGGGGACTGGGAGCGACTGGGATGGACTGGGAGGCACTGGGAGAGGGGCACAGGAGGACTGGGATGGACTGGGATGGACTGGGAATGGGTCACGGGGGGACTAGGAGCGACTGGGATGGACTGGGAGGGACTGGGATGGACTGGGAGGGACTGGGAATGGGTCACAGGGGACTGGGAGTGACTGGGAGGGACTGGGAATGGGTCACAGGGGGACTGGGAGTGACTGGGATGGACTGGGAATGGGTCACAGGGGAACTGGGAGAGACTGGGATGGACTGGGAGGGACTGGAAGCGCTGGGAGGGACTGGGAATGGGGCATGGAGGGACTGGGAGGGCCTGGGGGGGGCTACTGGGAGGGACTGGGAGAGCTGGGAATGACTGGGAACGGCTCCCAGGGAAACTGGGAGGGACTGGGACTGGGCCACAGGGGAGCTGGGAGGCAACTGGGAGGCAACTGGGAGCACTGGTTTCCCAGACATCCTCCTCAACGTCTTCCTGGCCATCGCGGTCGACAACCTGGCGGACGGGGACAGCATCGGGGGGGGCAGCAAGAAGTGAGGGGTCTCCTGGGGCCCTTTTGGGGTGTCCAGGTCCCTTTTGGGGTCTCCTGGTCCCTTTTTGGGGTCTCCTGGGTCCCTTTTGGGGTCTCCTGGTCCCTTTTTGGGGTCTCCTGGGTCCCTTTTGGGGTCTCCTGGGCCCTTTTTGGGGTCTCCTGGGTCCATTTTGGGGTCTCCTGGGTCCTTTTTGGGGTCTCCTGGGTCCATTTTGGGGTCTCCTGGGTCCCTTTTGGGGTCTCCTGGGCCCGTTTTGGGGTCTCCAGGTCCCTTTTGGGGTCTCCTGGGTCCCTTTTTGGGGTCTCCTGGGTCCTTTTTGGGGTCTCCTGGGTCCATTTTGGGGTCTCCTGGGTCCCTTTGGAGTCTCCTGGGTCCCTTTTTGGGGTCTCCAGGTCCCTTTTGGGGTCTCCTGGGTCCCTTTTGGGATGTCCAGGTCCCTTTTGGGGTCTCCTGGGCCCTTTTTGGGGTCTCCTGGGTCCCTTTTGGGGTGTCCAGGTCCCTTTTGGGGTCTCCTGGGTCCCTTTTTGGGGTCTCCTGGTCCCATTTGGGGTCTCCTGGTCCCTTTTTGGGGTCTCCTGGGTCCCTTTTTGAGGTTTCCTTGTCCCTTTTTGGGGTCTCCTGGTCCATTTTGGGGTCTCCTGGGTCCCTTTGGAGTCTCCTGGGTCCCTTTTTGGGGTCTCCAGGTCCCTTTTGGGGTCTCCTGGGTCCCTTTTTGGGGTCTCCAGGTCCCTTTTGGGGTCTCCTGGTCCCTTTTGGGGTCTCCTGGGTCCCTTTTTGGGGTCTCCTGGGTCCCTTTTGGGGTCTCCTGGGCCCTTTTTGGGGTCTCCTGTGTCCCTTTTTGGGGTCTCCTGGGTCCCTTTGGGGTCTCCCGGGTCCTTTTTGGGGTCTCCAGGTCCCTTTTGGGGTCTCCAGGTCCCTTTTGGGGTCTCCTGGGTCCCTTTTTGGGGTCTCCTGGGTCCCTTTGGGGTCTCCTGGTCCCTTTTTGGGGTCTCCTGATCCCTTTTGGGGTCTCCAGATCCATTTTGGGGTCTCCTGGGTCCTTTTTGGGGCCTCCTGATCCCTTTTGGGATCTCCTGGGTCCCTTTTGGGGTCTAATGACCCCCCTTTTCCTTCCCCCCCCCCCCAAAATCCAGAGAAAAAGCTGAGGAGGCCGAGCCCGAAACGGGGAGCGAGGACGTGAAGGTCAAGGTGAGGGGGGGCCCTCAACCCTCTTTTTTAGCCCCCGAACCCCCCATTTCCCCCCCGTTTCCCCCCCATTTCCACCCCTTTTCCCCCATTTCCCCCCCTTTCCCCCCCCATTTCCCCCCCATTTCCCCCCATTTCCCCCCCATTTCCCCTCATTTCCCCCCATTTTCCCCCCATTTCCCCCCATTTCCCCTCATTTCCCCCCCATTCCCCTCCATTTCCCCCCATTTCCCCCCGTTTCCCCCCGTTCCCCCTCATTTCCCCCCCATTTCCCCCCCATTTCCCCCCATTTCCCCCCCATTTCCCCTCATTTCCCCCCCATTTCCCCCCATTTCCCCCCCATTCCCCCCATTTCCCCCCCATTTCCCCCCATTTCCCCCCCATTTCCCCTCATTTCCCCCCATTTTCCCCCCATTCCCCTCCATTTCCCCCCATTTCCCCCCGTTTCCCCCCGTTCCCCCTCATTTCCCCCCCATTTCCCCCCCATTTCCCCTCATTTCCCCCCATTTTCCCCCCATTTCCCCCCATTTCCCCTCATTTCCCCCCCATTCCCCTCCATTTCCCCCCATTTCCCCCCGTTTCCCCCGTTTCCCCCCCATTTCCCCCCATTTCCCCCCATTTCCCCCCGTTTCCCCCCCATTTCCCCCCATTTCCCCCCATTTCCCCCCGTTTCCCCCCCATTTCCCCCCCATTTCCCCCCATTTCCCCCCATTTCCCCTCATTTTCCCCCCATTTCCCCCCGTTTCCCCCCCATTTCCCCCCATTTCCCCCCCATTTCCCCCCATTCCCCCCCCATTCCCCCCCCATTTCCCCCCATTTCCCCCCATTTCCCCCCATTTCCCCCCGTTTCCCCCCCATTTCCCCCCATTTCCCCCCATTTCCCCCCGTTTCCCCCCCATTTCCCCCCCATTTCCCCCCATTTCCCCCCATTTCCCCTCATTTTCCCCCCATTTCCCCCCGTTTCCCCCCCATTTCCCCCCATTTCCCCCCCATTTCCCCCCATTCCCCCCCCATTCCCCCCCCATTTCCCCCCGTTTCCCCCCCATTTCCCCCCATTTCCCCCCGTTTCCCCCCCATTTCCCCCTCATTTCCCCCCATTTCCCCCCCGTTTCCCCCCCCGCAGGTCGAGGAGGAGCAGCCGGAGGAAGAGGAAGAGGAAGAAGAGGAGGAAGAGGAAGAGGGGAGTGAGGAAGGTGAGTTGGGGGGGGGGGACTGGGAGCCACTGGGAGCCACTGGGAGCCACTGGGAGCAGAATATTGGAGCCCTGGGGCGGTACTGGGAGCACTGGGAGAGGACGGGGAGGGGACTGGGAGCACTGGGGAGGGACTGGGAGGGGACTGGGAGGCACTGGGAGCACTGGGAGGGGACTGGGAGAGGACTGGGAGCACTGGGAGGGGACTGGGAGAGGACTGGGAGGTACTGGGAGTAGAGTGTGGGGGGACTGGGAGGTACTGGGAGCACTGGGAGGGGACTGGGAGGCACTGGGAGCACTGGGAGCACTGGGAGGCACTGGGAGCACTGGGAGCACTGGGAGGCACTGGGAGCACTGGGAGCACTGGGAGGCACTGGGAGCACTGGGAGGGGACTGGGAGGCACTGGGAGGGGACTGGGAGGCACTGGGAGCACTGGGAGGGGACTGGGAGGCACTGGGAGCACTGGGAGGCACTGGGAGGCACTGGGAGCACTGGGAGGGGACTGGGAGCAGAGTGTGGGGGCACTGGGAGGCACTGGGAAGGGACTGGGAGCAGAGTGTGGGGGACTGGGGGCACTGGGAGCACTGGGAGGGGGACTGGGAGGCACTGGGAGCACTGGGAGGGGACTGGGAGGCACTGGGAGCACTGGGAGGGGACTGGGAGGCACTGGGAGCACTGGGAGGGGACTGGGAGGCACTGGGAGCACTGGGAGCACTGAGAGGGGACTGGGAGCAGAGTGTGGGGGGACTGGGGGCACTGGGAGCACTGGGAGAGGACTGGGAGGCACTGGGAGCACTGGGAGCACTGGGAGGGGACTGGGAAGACACTGGGAGGATACTGGTGGCTACTGGGAGGACTGGGGGGGGGCACTGGGGGGTGTCAGTGACATAGAGGGGGGGGTCCCTGCGGGGTCTGAGGGGGGGTAACTGGGGGATACTGGGAGCACTGGGATACATGGAGACACGGGGGGGGGTTACTGGTGGATACTGGTGGATACTGGTGGATACTGGGGGGGGCACTGGGGGGTGTCAGTGACATAGAGGGGGGGTCCCTGCGGGGTCTGGGGGGGGGTAACTGGGGGATACTGGGAGCACTGGGATACATGGAGACACGGGGGGGGTTACTGGTGGATACTGGTGGATACTGGTGGATACTGGGGGGGGGCACTGGGGGGTGTCAGTGACATAGAAGGGGGGGCCCCTGCGGGGTCTGGGGATACTGGGAGCACTGGGATACGCGGAGACACCGGGGGGGGGGGTGGGGGGCACTGGGGGCTACTGGGAGCACTGGGAGGCTACTGGGAGGTGACGGTGAGGTCGGGGGGGTCCCCGCAGGGTCCGAGGGGGCCCCGGGGGGGTCCCGGGGGGGGTCGCGGGGGGGGTCGGAGCCCCCCGAGGAGCCGCCCCCCAAGGCCAAGGTGGCTCCGATCCCCGAGGGCAGCGCCTTCTTCCTGCTCAGCAGCACCAACCCGTGAGCACTGGGAGCACTGGGAGCACTGGGAGGCACTGGGAATGGGGGGCGCTGGGACGGACTGGGAGGGGAATGGGGGGGACTGGGAGGGAATGGGAGGGACTGGGAGGGACTGGGAGGGGGAATGAGGGAACTGGGAGGGGGAATGGGGGCGCTGGGAGGGACTGGGAGGGGGAATAGGGGGACTGGGAGGGACTGGGAGGGGGAATGGGGGGGACTGGGAGGGACTGGGAGGGACTGGGAGGGGGAATGAGGGGACTGGGAGGGACTGGGAGGGGGAATAGGGGGACTGGGAGGGCTGGGAGGGGAATGGGGGGGACTGGGAGGGACTGGGAGGGACTGGGAGGGGGAATGAGGGGACTGGGAGGGGGACTGGGAGGGGAATGGGGGGACTGGGAGGGACTGGGAGGGGGAATGGGGGGGACTGGGAGGGACTGGGAGGGGGACTGGGAGGGGAATGGGGGGACTGGGAGGGACTGGGAGGGGGACTGGGAGGGGAATGGGGGGACTGGGAGGGACTGGGAGGGGGACTGGGAGGGGAATGGGGGGACTGGGAGGGACTGGGAGGGGGACTGGGAGGGGAATGGGGGGACTGGGAGGGACTGGGAGGGGGACTGGGAGGGGAATGGGGGGACTGGGAGGGGAATGGGGGGACTGGGAGGGGAATGGGAGGGACTGGGAGGGGAATGGGGGGACTGGGAGGGACTGAGAGGGACTGGGAGGGGGAATGGAGGGACTGGGAGGGACTGGGAGGGGGAATGGAGGGACTGGGAGGGACTGGGAGGGGGAATGGAGGGACTGGGAGGGACTGGGAGGGACTGGGAGGGACTGGGAGGGACTGGGAGGGACTGGGAGGGGGAATGGAGGGACTGGGAGGGACTGGGAGGGACTGGGAGGGGGCATGGGGACACTGGGAGGGACTGGGAGCACTGGGGTCACTGGGAGCACTGGGACTGGAGGCACTGGGAGCACTGGGAGCACTGGGGAACTGGTTTATAGTGGTTCATACTGGTTTATAGTGGTTTATACTGGTTTTACTGGTTCATACTGGTTTATACTGGTTCATACTGGTCTACACTGGTTCATACTGGTTTCCAGGCTGCGGGGGGGGCCTGGGAACCGAGTTTCTTACTGGTTCTGCTGCCGTGTGGAGGGTACTGGGGGCACTGGGAGCGCTGGGGAACTGGTTTATAGTGGTTTATACTGGTTTTACAGGTTCATACTGGTTCATACTGGTTCATACTGGTTCATACTGGTTTCCAGGCTGCGGGGGGGCCCCGAGAGCCGCGTTTCTTACTGGTTCTGCTGCCGTTTGGGGGGCACTGGGGGCACTGGGAGCGCTGGGGAACTGGTTTATAGTGGCTCATAGTGGTTTATAGTGGTCCATACTGGTTTATACTGGTTTATACTGGTTTATACTGGTTTATACTGGTTTATACTGGTTTATACTGGTTTCCAGGCTGCGGGTGCGCTGCCACGCCCTGATCCACCACCACGTCTTCACCAACCTCATCCTCGTCTTCATCATCCTGAGCAGCGTCTCCCTCGCCGCCGAGGACCCCGTGAGGGCCCACTCGCCACGGAACCACGTGGGACTGGGAGCACTGGGAGCACTGGGAGGCACTGGGAGGCACTGGGAGGCACTGGGAGGCACTGGGATCGGGGCGCAGGGGAACTGGGAGGGATTGGAGGGGACTTGGGAGCACTGGGAGGGACTGGGAATGGGGCGCAGGGGAACTGGGAGGGACTGGGATTGGGGAACTGGGCGCACTGGGAGCACTGGGAGGGACTGGGAATGGGTCACAGGGGGACTGGGAGGGACTGGGAGGGACTGGGAGCACTGGGAGGGACTGGGAATGGGTCACAGGGGGACTGGGAGAGACTGGGAGCACTGGGAGGGACTGGGAATGGGTCACAGGGGGACTGGGAGGGACTGGGAGCACTGGGAGGGACTGGGAATGGGTCACAGGGGGACTGGGAGGGACTGGGAGGGACTGGGAGCACTGGGAGGGACTGGGAATGGGTCACAGGGGGACTGGGAGGCACTGGGACTGGGGAACTGGGAGGACTGGGAGGGACTGGGAATGGGTCACAGGGGGACTGGGACGGACTGGGACTGGGGAACTGGGTGCACTGGGAGCACTGGGAGGGACTGGGACTGGGTCACAGGGGGACTGGGAGGGACTGGGAAGGACTGGGAATGGGTCACAAGGGAACTGGGCTCACTAGGAGGACTGGGAGGGACTGGGATTGGGGTGCAGGGGAACTGGGAGGGACTGGGAGCACTGGGAGAGACTGGGAAAGGGTCACAGGGGGACAGGGAGGGACTGGGATGGACTGGGAGGGACTGGGACCACTGGGAGAGACTGGGAATGGGTCACAGGGGGACTGGGAGGGACTGGGATGGACTGGGAGGGACTGGGAGCACTGGGAGAGACTGGGAATGGGTCACAGGGGGACTGGGAGGGACTGGGAGCACTGGGAGAGACTGGGACCACTGGGAGAGACTGGGAATGGGTCACAGGGGGACTGGGAGGGACTGGGATGGACTGGGAGGGACTGGGAGCACTGGGAGAGACTGGGAATGGGTCACAGGGGGACTGGGAGGGACTGGGATGAACTGGGATTGGGGAACTGGGCGCACTGGGAACACTGGGAGGCACTGGGAATGGGTCACAGGGGGACTGGGAGGGACTGGGAGCACTGGGAGAGACTGGGACCACTGGGAGGGACTGGGAATGGGTCACAGCGGGACTGGGATGGACTGGGACTGGGGAACTGGGCGCACTGGGAGGGACTGGGAGGGACTGGGAGGCACTGGGAATGGGTCACAGGGGGACTGGGAGGGACTGGGACGGACTGGGAGGGACTGGGAGGTACTGGGACCACTGGGAGGGACTGGGAATGCGTCACAGGGGGACTGGGATGGACTGGGACTGGGGAACTGGGCGCACTGGGAGCACTAGGAGGGACTGGGAGGGACTGGGAGGGACTGGGAGGGACTGGGAATGGGTCACAGGGGGACTGGGACAGACTGGGAAGGACTGGGAGGGACTGGGACCACTGGGAGGGACTGGGAGGTACTGGGACCACTGGGAGGGACTGGGAGGGACTGGGAATGGGTCACAGGGGGACTGGGATGGACTGGGACGGACTGGGAGGGACTGGGACCACTGGGAGGGACTGGGAGGTACTGGGACCACTGGGAGGGACTGGGAGGGACTGGGAATGGGTCACAGGGGGACTGGGATGGACTGGGACGGACTGGGAGGGACTGGGACCACTGGGAGGGACTGGGAGGTACTGGGACCACTGGGAGGGACTGGGAGGGACTGGGAATGGGTCACAGGGGGACTGGGATGGACTGGGACTGGGGAACTGGGCGCACTGGGAGCACTAGGAGGGACTGGGAGGGACTGGGAGGGACTGGGAGGGACTGGGAATGGGTCACAGGGGGACTGGGACGGACTGGGAAGGACTGGGAGGGACTGGGAGGGACTAGGAGGGACTGGGAATGGGTCACAGGGGGACTGGGAAGGACTGGGAGGGACTGGGACCACTGGGAGGGACTGGGACTGGGTCACAGGGGGACTAGGAGGGACTGGGAAGGACTGGGAATGGGTCACAAGGGAACTGGGCGCACTGGGAGGACTGGGAGGGACTGGGATTGGGGCGCAGGGGAACTGGGAGGGACTGGGAGCACTGGGAGAGACTGGGAAAGGGTCACAGGGGGACTGGGAGGGACTGGGACTGGGTCGCAGGGGGACTGGGAGGGACTGGGAGCACTGGGAGGGACTGGGACTGGGGAACTGGGAGAATTGGAACCGGGAGGACTGGGCTTACTGGGAGAACTGGGACTGGGGAAACTGGGAGCACTGGGACTGGGTGAACTGGGCTTACTGGGAGAACTGGGACTGGGGAAACTGGGAGCACTGGGACTGGGTGAACTGGGCTTACTGGGAGGACTGGGACTGGGCTTACTGGGAGCACTGGGAGCACTGGGACTGGGCTTACTGGGAGCACTGGGACTGGGGACACAAATGGCTCATGGCGAGCATGGAGACTGGAAGTTTGGGAGCACTGGGACTGGGTGAACTGGGCTTACTGGGAGAACTGGGACTGGGGAAACTGGGAGCACTGGGACTGGGCTTACTGGGAGCACTGGGACTGGGCTTACTGGGAGCACTGGGAGCACTGGGACTGGGCTTACTGGGAGCACTGGGAGCACTGGTTTCCCCCCCCCCACTTAGATCTTGGGCTACTTCGACTACGCCTTCACCTCCATCTTCACCATCGAGATCCTGCTCAAGGTGCTCCACGAGGGGGGTGTTTTGGGGTCCCCCCGGGATTTTTTGGGGTCCTCGTGGTTTTGGGGTCCCCCAGTGGGTTTTGGGGTCCCCCCAGGGGTTTTTGGGGTCCCCCCAGGGCTTTGGGGGGGGTTCAAAGTTGGGGTTCAGGGTGGTTTCTCGGAGGGTTTTGAGATGGATCCTCAGGATTTTTGAGGAGGATCCTCAGGATTTTTGGGGTCCCCCCGGGATTTTTTGGGGTCCTCGTGGTTTTGGGGTCCCCCAGTGGATTTTGGGGTCCCCCAGGGGTTTTTGGGGTGCCCCCAGGGTTTAGGGGGTTCAAAGTTGGGGTTCAGGGTGGTTTCTTGGAGGGTTTTGAGGTGGATCCTCAGGATTTTTGAGGAGGATCCTCAGGATTTTTGGGGTCCCCCCAGGATTTTTTGGGGTCCTCCCCAAATCTTTTGGGGTCCCCAAAGGGGTTTTTGGGGTCCTCATGGTTTCGGGGTCCCCCCAGGGCTTTGGGGGGGTTCAAAGTTGGGGTTCAGGGGGGTTTCTCGGAGGGTTTTGAGGTGGATCCTCAGGATTTTTGGGGTCCCCCCGGGATTTTTTGGGGTCCTCGTGGTTTTGGGGTCCCCCCAGCGGGTTTTTGGGGTCCCCTCAGGGGTTCAGAGTCGGGGTTCGGGCTGGTTTTCCCCCCCAGATGACGGCGTTCGGGGCCTTTCTGCATCGCGGCTCCTTCTGCCGCAACTGGTTCAACCTCCTTGACCTCCTCGTGGTCGGCGTCTCCCTCATCTCCTTCGGCATCCAGTGAGCACTGGGAGGCACTGGGAGGCACTGGGAGGCACTGGGAGGGACTGGGGGGCACTAGGAGGGACTGGGAGGAACTGGGAGGGACTGGGAGGGACTGGGGGGCACTGGGAGGGCTGCAGGGGGCACTGGGAGGGCACTGGGGGGCACTGGGAGGGCCTCTGAGGGCACTGGGAGCCACTGGGAGGGACTGGGGGGGACTGGGAGGGACTGGGAGGGCCTCTGGGGGGCACTGGGAGCACTGGGACTGTGTCTGAGGGGACTGGGAGGGCTGCAGGGGGCATTAGGAGGGCACTGGGAGGGACTGGGGGGCACTGGGAGGGCACTGGGGGCCACTGGGAGGGACTGGGGGGCACTGGGAGGGACTGGGGGGCACTGGGAGGGCACTGGGGGCCACTGGGAGGGACTGGGGGGCACTGGGAAGGCCTCTGGAGCACTAGGAGGGCACTGGGAGCCACTGGGAGGGACTGGGGGGCACTGGGAGGGACTGGGAGGGCTTCTGGGGCCACTGGGAGGGGTGCAGGGGGCACTGGGAGGGCACTGGGAGCACTGGGAGCAGAGTGTGGGGGGACTGGGAGGCACTGGGGGGCACTGGGAGTGCTTCAGGGGGCACTGGGAGAGACTGGGAGGCACTGGGAGAGACTGGGAGGCACTGGGATCACCTCTAAGGGTACCGGGAGCCCTGGGAGGGGCTGTTACTGGTCTTAACTGGTCTTTACTGGTTTCCCCGGCAGCTCCAGCGCTATCTCGGTGGTGAAAATCCTGCGGGTCCTGCGGGTCCTGAGGCCGCTGAGAGCGATTAACCGCGCCAAGGGCCTCAAGGTCCGTCCGTCCGTTCGTCCCCCCCGGCCCCCTGGCCCTCGGTTCCCCTGTCCTTCGGTTCCCCCGTCCCTCGGTTCCCCTGTCCCCCCTGTCCCTCTGTTCCCCCGTCCCCCCGTCCCCCTGTCCCCTTGTCCCTCGGTTCCCCTGTCCGTCAGTTCCCCTGTCCCTCTGTCCCCTTGTCCCCCTGTCCCTCTGTCCCCCTTTCCCTCTGTCCCCCTCTCCCTCTCTCCCTTTGTCCCCTTGTCCCCCTGTCCCTCTGTCCCCCTATCCCTCTGTCCCTGTTCCCCTGTCTCTCTGTCCCTCTGTCCCCTTGTCCCTCTGTCCCTGTTCCCCTGTCTCTTTGTCCCTCTGTCCCCCTATCCCTCTGTCCCTCTGTCCCCTTGTTCCTCTGTCTCTGTCCCCCCGTCCCTCTGTCCCCCTGTCCCCTTGTCCCCCGTCCCTCTGTCCCACTCTCCTCTCTCTCTTTGTCCCCTTGTCCCTCTGTCCCCCTGTCCCCCTATCCCTCTGTCCCCTTGTCCCTCTGTCCCCCTGTCCCCCTGTCCCCCTATCCCTCTGTCCCCTTGTCCCCCTGTCCCCCTGTCCCCTTGTCCCCCGTCCCTCTGTCCCTCTGTCTCCTTGTCCCCCTGTCCCCCTGTCCCTCTGTCCCCCTCTCCCTCTGTCCCCCTCTCCCTCTCTCCTTTTGTCCCCTTGTCCCCCTGTCCCTGTCCCCCTGTTCCCCCGTCCCCTTGTCCCTCTGTCCCCCCGTCCCCCTGTTCCTCTGTCCTTCTGTCCCCCTGTTCCCTTGTCCCCCTGTCCCTCTGTCCCTCTGTCCCCCTGTCCCCCTGTCCCCCATCCCTCTGTCCCCTTGTCCCTCTGTCCCCCTATCCCTCTGTCCCCTGGTCCCTCTGTCCCCCTGTCCCCTTGTCCCCAGTCCCTCTGTCCCTTTGTCCCTCTGTTCCCTTGTCCCCCTGTCCCCCTATCCCTCTGTCCCCTTGTCCCTCTGTCCCCCTGTCCCCTTGTCCCTCTGTCCCCCGTCCCCCTGTTCCTCTGTCCTTCTGTCCCCCTGTTCCCTTGTCCCCCTGTCCCTCTGTCCCCCTGTCCCCCTGTCCCCCATCCCTCTGTCCCCTTGTCCCTCTGTCCCCCTGTCCCCCTGTCCCCCATCCCTCTGTCCCCTTGTCCCTCTGTCCCCCTGTCCCCCTGTCCCCCTATCCCTCTCTCCCTCTGTCCCCCTGGTCCCCTATCCCTCTGTCCCCTTGTCCCTCTGTCCCCCTGTCCCCTTGTCCCCAGTCCCTCTGTCCCTTTGTCCCTCTGTCCCCCATCCCTCTGTCCCCCATCCCTCTGTCCCCTTGTCCCTCTGTCCCCCTGTCCCCCTGTCCCCCTGTCCCCCTATCCCTCTGTCCCCCTATCCCTCTGTCCCCCTGGTCCCCTATCCCTCTGTCCCCTTGTCCCCCTGGTCCCCTATCCCCCTGTCCCCTTGTCCCCCCTGTTCCCCCGTCCCCCCGTCCCCCTGTCCCCTTGTCCCCCTGTCCCCCCGTCCCCCTGTCCCGCCGTCCCCTTGTGCCCACGTCCGTCTGTCCGTCCAGCACGTCGTCCAATGCGTCTTCGTCGCCATTCGCACCATCGGCAACATCATGATCGTCACCACCTTGCTCCAGTTCATGTTCGCCTGCATCGGGGTGCAGCTCTTCAAGGTGAACCCCCAAACCCCTGGGGGGGTTCCCCAACATCTGGAGAGGGGGGGTCCCCCACATCTGGGACCCCTCGGTCCCCCCTAACCCCCCTGGCACCCCCATTTTTTAACACCCCCCCCCCCAACCTCCTCCAGGGCAAGTTTTACAGCTGCACCGATGAGGCCAAGCACAGCACACGCCTGAGGAGTGCAAGTGGGTGTGAGACCCCGAAAATGAGGCCCTGCACCCCGAAAATCAACCCCCTGCACCCCAAAATCGAACCCTGCACCCCAAAATTACACCCTATGCCCCAAAAACGAGCCCTGCGACCCCAGAATTGAGCCCTGGACCCCCCGAATAGAGCCCTGGGCCACTAAAAATGAGCCCCCGTACCTCAAAATGAGACCTGAACCCAAGAATGAGCCCTGCACCCAAAAATCAACCCCCTGCACCCCAAAATCGAACCCTGCACCCTAAAATTAGACCCTACGCCCCAAAAACGAGCCCTGCGACCCCAGAATTGAGCCATGGATCCCCTCGAATAGAGCCCTGGGCCACTAAAAATGAGCCCCCCGTACCTCAAAATGAGACCCTGAACCCCAAGAATGAGCCCTGCACCCCAAAAATCAACCACCCGCACCCTGAAATCGAACCCTGCACCCTAATATTAGACCCTACGCCCCAAAAACGAGCCCTGCGACCCCAGAATTGAGCCCTGCACCCCCCTGTATAGAGCCCTGGGCCACTAAAAATGAGCCCCTCGTACCTCAAAATGAGACCCTGAACCCCAAAAATGAGCCCTGCACCCCAAAAATCAACCCCCCGCACCCCAAAATCGAACCCTGCACCCTAAAATTAGACCCTACGCCCCAAAAACGAGCCCTGCGACCCCAGAATTGAGCCCTGGACCCCCCCGTATAGAGCCCTGGGCCACTAAAAATGAGCCCCTCGTACCTCAAAATGAGACCCTGAACCCCAAAAATGAGCCCTGCACCCCAAAAATCAACCCCCTGCACCCCGAAATCGAACCCTGCACCCCAAAAATAGACCCTACACCCCAAAAACGAGCCCTGTGACCCCAGAATTGAGCCCTGGGCCACTAAAAATGAGCCCCCGTACCTCAAAATGAGACCCTGAACCCCCAAAATGAGCCCTGCACACCCAAATCACCCCCTGTACCCCCCAAATGACCCCCTGAACCCCAAAAATGACCCCCTGCACTCCAAAATTGAGGCCTACTCCCCAAAATGGATCCCTGAACCCCCAAATCAAGCCCTGTACCCCCAAAACTGAACCCCAAACCCCAAAACGACCCCTGTACTCCAAAATTGAGGCCTAGACCCCCCAAATGGATCCCTGAACCCCCCAAAATGACCCCCTGAACCCCCAAAATGACCCTTGAACCCCAAAACTGACCCCCTACACCCCAAAAATGGACTCTGTACTCCACAAGTGGCCCCTGAACCCCAAAAATGACCCCCTGAAACCTCAAAAACGACCCCTGTACTCCAAAATTGAGGCCTAGACCCCCCAAATGGATCCCTGAACCCCCTAAAAGTGACCCCTGGACCCCCAAAATGACCCTTGAACCCCAAAACTGACCCCCAACCCCAAAAATGGACTCTGTACTCCAAAAGTGACCCCTGAACCCCAAAAATGACCCCCTGAAACCTCAAAACCGACCCCTGTACTCCAAAATTGAGGCCTAGACCCCCCAACTGGATCCCTGAACCCCCTAAAAGTGACCCCTGGAACCCCAAAATGACCTTTGAACCCCAAAACTGACCCCCAACCCCAAAAATGGACTCTGTACTCCAAAAGTGACCCCTGAACCCCCAAAATGACCCCCTGAAACCTCAAAAACGACCCCTGTCCTCCAAAATTGAGGCCTAGACCCCCCAACTGGATCTCTGAACCCCCTAAAAGTGACCCCTGGACCCCCAAAATGACCCTTGAACCCCAAAACTGACCCCAACCCCAAAAATGGACTCTGTACTCCAAAAGTGACCCCTGAACCCCCAAAACTGACCCCCTGTAACCCCAAAACGACCCCTGTCCTCCAAAATTGAGGTCTACACCCCCCAACTGGATCCCTGAACGCCCCCAAAATGACCCCTGAACCCCCAAAACTGACCCCCTGTAACCCCAAAATGACCCCTGTCCTCCAAAATTGAGGCCTACACCCCCAAAATGGATCCCTGAATGCCCCAAATGGATCCCTGAACCCCAAAATGACCCCATACTGCAAAAATTGAGGCCTACACCCCCAATATGGATCCCTGAACCCCCCCCTAAATGACCCCTGGAACCCCCAAATGACCCTGTAACCCCAAAACTGACCCCCTGCACCCCAAAAATGGACTCTGTACTCCAAAAGTGACCCCTGAACCCCCAAAATGACCCCCTGTTACCCCAAAACGACCCCTATACTCCAAAATTAAGGCCTACACTCCCCAAATGGATCCCTGAACCCCCCCAAAATGACCCCTGAACCCCCAAAACTGACCCCCTGTAACCCCAAAACGACCCCTGTCCTCCAAAATTGAGGCCTACACCCCCAACATGGATCCCTGAACCCCCCAAATGGATCCCTGAACCCCAAAACGACCCCTATACTCCAAAATTGAGGCCTACACCCCCAACATGGATCCCTGAACCCCCCCCAAAATGACCCCTGGAACCCCCAAATGACCCTGTAACCCCAAAACTGATCCCCTGCACCCCAAAAATGGACTCTGTACTCCAAAAGTGACCCCTGAACCCCCAAAATGACCCCTGTACTCCAAAATTGAGGCCTACACCCCCAACATGGATCCCTGAACCCCCCAAATGGATCCCTGAACCCCAAAATGACCCCTATACTCCAAAATTGAGGCCTACACTCCCCAAATGGATCCCTGAACCCCCCAAATGGATCCCTGAACCCCAAAACGACCCCTGTCCTCCAAAATTGAGGCCTACACCCCCAATATGGATCCCTGAACCCCCCAAATGGATCCCTGAACCCCCAAATGACCCCTGTCCTCCAAAATTGAGGCCTACACCCCCAACATGGATCCCTGAACTCCCCCAAATGGATCCCTGAACCCCCAAATGACCCTTGAACCCCCCCAAAACCTGTTCCAGGGGGACGTTCCTGGTGTACAAGGACGGGGACGTGTCCCACCCCTCGGTGCGCGAGCGGCTCTGGCACAACAGCGACTTCAACTTCGATAACGTCCTGGCGGGGATGATGGCGCTTTTCACCGTCTCCACCTTCGAGGGGTGGCCCGCGTGAGTCCTTTGGGGGGGACGCGGGGACCTCCCGGGGGGGGGGGGAGGAACCCCGGAACCTCAGGATGGAAGTTCCTCGATTTGAGGGAGCCAGGACCTCGTTTGGGGTCACCGGGACCTCGTTTCGGGGTCAGCGGGACCCTCAGGGTGGAGGATCCTCAAGGTTCCTCACCTTGGGGACACCAGAACCTCATTTTGGGGACACCAGAACCTCCTCTGGGGACACCAGGACCTCATTTGGGGTCACCAGGACCTCATTTTGGGGTCACTGGGACCCTCAGGATGGAGGTTCCTCAAGGTTCCTTATCTTGGGGACACCAGAACCTCCTTTGGGGACACCAGGACCTCCTTTGGGGTCACCGGCACCCTCAGGATGGAGGTTCCTCGATTTGGGGGAGCCAGGACCTCGTTTGGGGTCACCGGGACCTTGTTTCAGGGTCAGCGAGGCCCTCAGGGTGGAGGATCCTCAAGGTTCCTCACCTTGGGGACACCAGAACCTCATTTTGGGGTCACCGGGACCCTCAGGATGGAGGTTCCTCAAGGTTCCTTATCTTGGGGACACCAGAACCTCCTTTGGGGACACCAGGACCTCATTTGGGGTCACCAGGACCTCCTTTTGGGGTCACCGGGACCCTCAGGATGGAGGTTCCTCAAGGTTCCTTACCTTGGGGACACCAGAACCTCCTTTGGGGACACCAGGACCTCGTTTTGGGGTCACCAGGACCCTCAGGAAGGAGGTTCCTCGATTTGGGGGAGCCAGGACCTCGTTTGGGGTCACCGGGACCTCGTTTTGGGGTCAGCAGGACCCTCAGGGTAGAGGATCCTCAAGGTTCTTCACCTTGGGGACACCAGAACCTCCTTTAGGGACACCAGGACCTCGTTTGGGGTCACCGGGACCTCGTTTCGGGGTCAGCGGGACCCTCAGGGTGGAGGATCCTCAAGGTTCTTCACCTTGGGGACACCAGAACCTCATTTTGGGGTCACCGGGACCCTCAGGATGGAGGATCCTCAAGGTTCTTCACCTTGGGGACACCAGAACCTCATTTTGGGGTCACCGGGACCCTCAGGATGGAGGTTCCTCAAGGTTCCTTATCTTGGGGACACCAGAACCTCCTTTGGGGACACCAGGACCTCATTTGGGGTCACCAGGACCTCGTTTTGGGGTCATTGGCACCCTCAGGATGGAGGTTCCTCGATTTGGGGGAGCCAGGACCTCGTTTGGGGTCACCAGGACCTCGTTTCGGGGTCAGCGGGACCCTCAGGGTGGAGGATCCTCAAGGTTCTTCACCTTGGGGGCACCAGAACCTCATTTTGGGGTCACCGGGACCCTCAGGATGGAGGTTCCTCAAGGTTCCTTATCTTGGGGACAACAGAACCTCCTTTGGGGACACCAGGACCTCATTTGGGGTCACCAGGACCCCGTTTTGGGGTCACCGGCACCCTCAGGATGGAGGTTCCTCAAGGTTCCTCACCTTGGGGTCACCAGAACCTCCTTTTGGGGACACCAGAACCTCATTTGGGGACACCAGAACCTCCTTTAGGGTCACCAGGACCTCGTTTCGGGGTCACCAGGACCCTCAGGATGGAGGTTCCTCAAGGTTCCTTACCTTGGGGTCACCAGAACCTCCTTTAGGGACACCAGAACCTCCTTTGGGGACACCAGGACCTCGTTTAGGGTCACCAGGACCTCGTTTCGGGGTCACCAGGACCCTCAGGATGGAGGTTCCTCACCTTGGGGTCATCAGAACCTCCTTTTGGGGACACCAGAACCTCATTTGGGGACACCAGGACCTCGTTTAGGGTCACCAGGACCTCGTTTTGGGGTCACCGTCACCCTCAGGGTGGAGGTTCCTCAAGGTTCCTCACCTTGGGGACACCAAGACCTCCTTTAGGGACACCAGGACCTCGTTTCAGGGTCACCAGGACCCTCAGGGTGGAAGTTCCTCAAGGTTCCTCACCGTGGGGTCACCAGAACCTCCTTTTGGGGACACCAGGACCTCGTTTAGGGTCACCAGGACCTCGTTTTGGGGTCACCGGCACCCTCAGGATGGAGGTTCCTCAAGGTTCGTCACCCTGGGGTCACCAGAACTTCATTTAGGGACACCAGAACCTCCTTTGGGGACCCCAGAACCTCCTTTGGGGCCACCAAGACCCCATTTTGGGGGCCACCAGGACCTCATGATGAAGGTTCCTCAAGGTTCCTCCCCTTGGGGACACCAGAACCTCCTTTGGTGCCACCAGAACCTCCTTTAGTGACCCCAGAACCTCCTTTGGTGACCCCACAACCTCCTTTGGGGCCACCAGGACCCCATTTTGGGGGCCACCAGGACCTCATGATGAAGGTTCCTCAGGGTTCCTCACCTTGAGGACCCCAGAACCTCCTTTGGGGACCCCAGAACCTCCTTTGGGGACCCCAGGACCCCATTTTGAGGGCCACCAGGACCTCATGATGAAGGTTCCTCAAGGTTCCTCCCCTTGGGGACACCAGAACCTCCTTTGGTGCCACCAGAACCTCCTTTAGTGACCCCAGAACCTCCTTTGGTGACCCCACAACCTCCTTTGGGGCCACCAGGACCTCATGATGAAGGTTCCTCAAGGTTCCTCCCCTTGGGGACCCCACAACCTCCTTTGGGGACCCCAGAACCTCCTTTGGGGCCACCAAGACCCCATTTTGGGGGCCACCAGGACCTCATGCTGAAGGTTCCTCAAGGTTCCTCCCCTTGGCGACCCCAGAACCTCCTTTGGTGCCACCAGAACCTCCTTTAGTGACCCCAGAACCTCCTTTCGGGACCCCACAACCTCCTTTGGGGCCACCAAGACCCCATTTTGGGGGCCACCAAGACCTCATGATGAAGGTTCCTCAGGGTTCCTCACCTTGGGGACCCCACAACCTCCTTTGGGGCCACCAAGACCCCATTTTGGGGGCCACCAGGACCTCATGCTGAAGGTTCCTCAAGGTTCCTCCCCTTGGGGACCCCAGAACCTCCTTTGGGGACCCCAGAACCTCCTTTGGTGACCCCACAACCTCCTTTGGGGCCACCAGGACCCCATTTTGGGGGCCACCAGGACCTCATGATGAAGGTTCTACAGGGTTCCTCCCCTTGGTGACCCCAGAACCTCCTTTGGTGCCACCAGAACCTCCTTTAGTGACCCCAGAACCTCCTTTGGGGACCCCAGAACCTCCTTTGGGTCCACCAAGGCCCCATTTTGGGGGCCACCAAGACCTCATGCTGAAGGTTCCTCAAGGTTCCTCCCCTTGGGGACCCCACAACCTCCTTTGGGGACCCCAGAACCTCCTTTGGGGCCACCAGGACCCCATTTTGAGGGCCACCAGGACCTCATGATGAAGGTTCCTCACGGTTCCTCCCCTTGGCGACCCCACAACCTGCCTTGGGGCCACCGGAACCTCCTTTGGGGACGTGTCCCCTCCCGTCCCCGTGTCCCCAGGCTGCTCTACAAGGCCATCGACGCCAACGCCGAGGACCAAGGTCCCATCTACAACTACCGGGTGGAGATCTCCATCTTCTTCATCGTCTACATCATCGTCATCGCCTTCTTCATGATGAACATCTTCGTCGGCTTCGTCATCATCACCTTCCGGGCGCAGGGCGAGAGCGAGTATCGCAACTGCGAGCTCGACAAGAACCAGGTGACACCCCCGTGTGTCCCCTCCCCGTGGCCCCAAGTCCCCTCTCCGCGTCCTCGATGGCCTCGGGGACCTTCCACGTGTCCTCGAGTCCCCTCTCCGCATCCTCGATGGCCTCGGGGACCTTCCACGTGGCCCCAAAGTCCCTGTGTCCCCTCCCCATGGCCCCAAGTCCCCTCTCCGCGTCCTCGATGGCCTCGGGGACCCTCCCCGTGGCCCCAAGTCCCCTCTCCGCGTCCTCGATGGCCTCGGGGACCTTCCACGTGGCCCCAAGTCCCCTCTCCGCGTCCTCAATGGCCTCGGGGACCTTCCACGTGGCCCCAAGTCCCCTCTCCGCGTCCTCAATGGCCTCGGGGACCTTCCCCATGTCCCCAAAGTCCCTGTGTCCCCTCCCCATGTCCCCAAGTCCCCTCTCAGCATCCTCGATGGCCTCATGGACCTTCTAGGTGGCCTCGAGTCCCCTCTCAGCATCCTCGATGGCCTCGGGGACCTTCCACGTGTCCTCGAGTCCCCTCTCCGCGTCCTCGATGGCCTCATGGACCTTCTAGGTGGCCTCGAGTCCCCTCTCCGCGTCCTCGATGGCCTCGGGGACCTTCCCCATGTCCCCAAAGTCCCTGTGTCCCCTCCCCATGTCCCCAAGTCCCCTCTCAGCATCCTCGATGGCCTCATGGACCTTCTAGGTGGCCTCGAGTCCCCTCTCCGCGTCCTCGATGGCCTCGGGGACCTTCCACATGTCCTTGAGTCCCCTCTCCGCGTCCTCGATGGCCTCGGGGACCTTCTAGGTGGCCTCGAGTCCCCTCTCCGCGTCCTCGATGGCCTCAGGGACCTTCCAGGTGGCCCCAAAGTCCCTGTGTCCCCTCCTCATGTCCCCAAGTCCCCTCTCAGCATCCTCGATGGCCTCATGGACCTTCCAGGTGGCCCCAAGTCCCCTCTCCGCGTCCTCGATGGCCTCGGGGACCTTCCCCATGTCCCCAAAGTCCCTGTGTCCCCTCCTCATGTCCCCAAGTCCCCTCTCAGCATCCTCGATGGCCTCATGGACCTTCCAGGTGGCCCCAAGTCCCCTCTCCGCTTCCTCGATGGCCTCGGGGACCTTCCCCATGTCCCCAAAGTCCCTGTGTCCCCTCCTCATGTCCCCAAGTCCCCTCTCAGCATCCTCGATGGCCTCGGGGACCTTCCAGGTGGCCCCAAGTCCCCTCTCCACGTCCTCAATGGCCTCGGGGACCTTCCAGGTGGCCCCAAGTCCCCTCTCCGCGTCCTCGATGGCCTCGGGGACCTTCCACGTGTCCTCGAGTCCCCTCTCCGCTTTCTCGATGGCCTCGGGGACCATCCAGGTGGCCCCAAGTCCCCTCTCTGTGTCCTCGATGGCCTCAGGGACCTTCCACGTGGCCCCAAAGTCCCTGTGTCCCCTCCTCATGTCCCCAAGTCCCCTCTCAGCATCCTCGATGGCCTCGGGGACCTTCCAGGTGGCCCCAAGTCCCCTCTCCGTGTCCTCGATGGCCTCGGGGACCTTCCACGTGGCCCTAAAGTCCCTGTGTCCCCTCCCCATGGCCCCCCAAAGTCCCTGTGTCCCCTCCCCATGTCCCCAAGTCCCCTCTCAGCATCCTCGATGGCCTCATGGACCTTCCAGGTGGCCCCAAGTCCCCTCTCCGCGTCCTCGATGGTCTCGGGGACCTTCCCCATGTCCCCAAAGTCCCTGTGTCCCCTCCTCATGTCCCCAAGTCCCCTCTCAGCACCCTCGATGGCCTCGGGGACCTTCCAGGTGGCCCCAAGTCCCCTCTCCACGTCCTCGATGGCCTCGGGGACCTTCCAGGTGGCCCCAAGTCCCCTCTCCGCATCCTCGATGGCCTCGGGGACCTTCCACGTGTCCTCGAGTCCCCTCTCCGCTTTCTCGATGGCCTCGGGGACCATCCAGGTGGCCCCAAGTCCCCTCTCCGTGTCCTCGATGGCCTCGGGGACCTTCCACGTGGCCCTAAAGTCCCTGTGTCCCCTCCCCATGGCCCCCCAAAGTCCCTGTGTCCCCTCCTCATGTCCCCAAGTCCCCTCTCAGCATCCTCGATGGCCTCATGGACCTTCCAGGTGGCCCCAAGTCCCCTCTCCGCGTCCTCGATGGTCTCGGGGACCTTCCCCATGTCCCCAAAGTCCCTGTGTCCCCTCCTCATGTCCCCAAGTCCCCTCTCAGCATCCTCGATGGCCTCGGGGACCTTCCAGGTGCCCCCAAGTCCCCTCTCCGCGTCCTCGATGGCCTCGGGGACCTTCCCCTGTCCCCCTTGTCCCCATGTCCCCTCCCCATGTCCCCCCCAATGTCCCCATGTCACCGTGTCCCCATGTCCCCAATGTCCCTGTGTCCCCTCCCGAAGTCCCCGGGTGTCCCCGTGTCCCCCCGGGGGGTGTCCCCGAGTGTCCCCGAGCGTCCCCATGTCCCTTTTCTGTCCCCCTTTCCCCCTCCAGCCTCCCCGTGTCCCCTCCCAATGTCCCCATGTCCCCTCCCCATGTCCCCCCAACATCCCCATGTCCCCTCCCCTTGTCCCTGTGTCCCCCCACGGGTTGTCCGTGAGTGTCCCCGTGTGTCCCCGAGTGTCCTCATGTCCCTTTTCTGTCCCCCGTTCCCCCTCCAGCCTCCCAGTTTCTCCTCCTCGCGTCCCTCCCTCCCCTCCCCGGTGTCCCCAACCTCCCCGTGTCCCCCTGGGGGGTGTCCCCGAGTGTCCCCACGTGTCCCCGCGTGTCCCTATGTCCCTTTTCTGTCCCCTTTCCCCCTCCAGCCTCCCCGTTTCTCCCCCTCGCGTCCCTCGCTCCCCTCCCCGGTGTCCCCAGCGTCCCCGTGTCCCCTCCCAACGTCCCCGTGTCCCCCCACGGGGTGTCCCCGAGTGTCCCCGAGTGTCCCCATGTCCCTTTTCTGTCCCCTTTCCCCCTCCAGCCTCCCCGTTTCTCCTCCTCGTGTCCTTCCCTCCGCTCCCCGGTGTCCCCAACCTCCCCGTGTCCCCTCCCCATGTCCTCCCAACGTCCCCGTGTCCCCCCGAGGGGTGTCCCCGAGTGTCCCCCCAAGGGGTGTCCCCGAGTGTCCCCATGTCCCTTTTCTGTCCCCTTTCCCCCTCCAGCCTCCCCGTTTCTCCCCCTCGCGTCCCTCGCTCCCCTCCCCGGTGTCCCCAGCGTCCCCGTGTCCCCTCCCAACGTCCCCGTGTCCCCCCGAGGGGTGTCCCCGAGTGTCCCCACGTGTCCCCGAGTGTCCCCATGTCCCTTTTCTGTCCCCCTTTCCCCCTCCAGCCTCCCCGTTTCTCCCCCTCGCGTCCCTCGCTCCCCTCCCCGGTGTCCCCAGCGTCCCCGTGTCCCCTCCCAACGTCCCCGTGTCCCCCCGAGGGGTGTCCCCGAGTGTCCCCGAGTGTCCCCGCGTGTCCCCATGTCCCTTTTCTGTCCCCCTTTCCCCCACCAGCCTCCCCGTTTCTCCTCCTCGCGTCCCTCCCTCCCCTCCCCGGTGTCCCCAACGTCCCCGTGTCCCCCTGGGGGGTGTCCCCGAGTGTCCCCGAGTATCCCCACGTCCCTTTTCTGTCCCCCTTTCCCCCTCCAGCCTCCCCGTTTCTCCTCCTCGCGTCCCTCCCTCCCCTCCCCGGTGTCCCCAACCTCCCCGTGTCCCCTCCCCATGTCCTCCCAACGTCCCCGTGTCCCCCCGAGGGGTGTCCCCGAGTGTCCCCGAGCGTCCCCGCGGTGTCCCCCGCAGCGCCAGTGCGTGGAGTACGCGCTGAAGGCTCAGCCGCTGCGTCGCTACATCCCCGAGCACCGCGGGCAGCACCGCGTCTGGGCGGCCGTCAACTCCAGCGCCTTCGAGTACGGCATGTTCCTCCTCATCCTCCTCAACACCGTCGCCCTCGCCGTCCAGGTGGGCGCCTCGGGGACCTCGCGGGGACCTCGGGGACCTCGCGGGGAACCTCGGGGACCTCTCGGGGAGCTGAGGAACCTTCTCGGGGGCCTCAGGAAGATCTTGGGGAGCTCAGGAACATCTCAGGAACGTCTGAGGAACATCTCAAGGACGTGGTGGGAGCTGAGGAACCTTCTCAGGGGCCTCAGGAACATCTCAGGGTCACGATGGGAGCTCAGGAACCTTCTCAGGGGCCTCAGGAACATCTCGGGGACCTCAGGAACATCTCAGGGTGGTGGTGGGAGCTGAGGAACCTTCTCAGGGAGCTCAGGAACCTTCACAGGGACCTCAGGAACATCTCGGGGACCTCAGGAACATCTCAGGAACATCTCAGGGTGGTGGTGGGAGCTGAGGAACCTTCTCGGGGGCCTCAGGAAGATCTTGGGGAGCTCAGGAACATCTCAGGAACGTCTGAGGAACATCTCAAGGACGTGGTGGGAGCTCAGGAACCTTCTCAGGGGCCTCAGGAACATCTCAGGGTCGTGATGGGAGCTCAGGAACCTTCTCAGGGGCCTCAGGAAGATCTCAGGGTCGCGATGGGAGCTCAGGAACCTTCTCAGGGGCCTCAGGAACATCTCGGGGACCTCAGGAACATCTCAGGGTGGTGGTGGGAGCTGAGGTACCTTCTCGGGGGCCTCAGGAAGATCTCGGGGAGCTCAGGAACATCTCAGGAACGTCTGAGGAACATCTCAAGGACGTGGTGGGAGCTCAGGAACCTTCTCAGGGGCCTCAGGAACATCTCAGGGTCGCGATGGGAGCTCAGGAACCTTCTCAGGGGCCTCAGGAACATCTCGGGGACCTCAGGAACATCTCAGGGTGGTGGTGGGAGCTGAGGAACCTTCTCAGGGAGCTCAGGAACCTTCACAGGGACCTCAGGAACATCTCGGGGACCTCAGGAACATCTCAGGGTGGTGGTGGGAGCTGAGGAACCTTCTCGGGGGCCTCAGGAAGATCTTGGGGAGCTCAGGAACATCTCAGGAACGTCTGAGGAACATCTCAAGGACGTGGTGGGAGCTCAGGAACCTTCTCAGGGGCCTCAGGAACATCTCAGGGTCGCGATGGGAGCTCAGGAACCTTCTCAGGGGCCTCAGGAACATCTCGGGGACCTCAGGAACATCTCAGGAACATCTCAGGGTGGTGGTGGGAGCTGAGGAACCTTCTCGGGGGCCTCAGGAAGATCTTGAGGAGCTCAGGAACATCTCAGGAACGTCTGAGGAACATCTCAAGGACGTGGTGGGAGCTGAGGAACCTTCTCAGGGGCCTCAGGAACATCTCAGGGTCGTGATGGGAGCTCAGGAACCTTCTCAGGGGCCTCAGGAACATCTCAGGGTCGCGATGGGAGCTCAGGAACCTTCTCAGGGGCCTCAGGAACATCTCGGGGACCTCAGGAACATCTCAGGGTGGTGGTGGGAGCTGAGGAACCTTCTCAGGGAGCTCAGGAACCTTCACAGGGACCTCAGGAACATCTCGGGGACCTCAGGAACATCTCAGGAACATCTCAGGGTGGTGGTGGGAGCTGAGGAACCTTCTCGGGGGCCTCAGGAAGATCTTGGGGAGCTCAGGAACATCTCAGGAACGTCTGAGGAACATCTCAAGGACGTGGTGGGAGCTCAGGAACCTTCTCAGGGGCCTCAGGAACATCTCAGGGTCGTGATGGGAGCTCAGGAACCTTCTCAGGGGCCTCAGGAACATCTCGGGGACCTCAGGAACATCTCAGGGTGGTGGTGGGAGCTGAGGAACCTTCTCAGGGAGCTCAGGAACCTTCACAGGGACCTCAGGAACATCTCGGGGACCTCAGGAACATCTCAGGAACATCTCAGGGTGGTGGTGGGAGCTGAGGAACCTTCTCGGGGGCCTCAGGAAGATCTTGAGGAGCTCAGGAACATCTCAGGAACGTCTGAGGAACATCTCAAGGACGTGGTGGGAGCTGAGGAACCTTCTCAGGGGCCTCAGGAACATCTCAGGGTCGTGATGGGAGCTCAGGAACCTTCTCAGGGGCCTCAGGAACATCTCAGGGTCGCGATGGGAGCTCAGGAACCTTCTCAGGGGCCTCAGGAACATCTCGGGGACCTCAGGAACATCTCAGGAACATCTCAGGGTGGTGGTGGGAGCTGAGGAACCTTCTCGGGGGCCTCAGGAACATCTCGGGGACCTCAGGAACATCTCAGGGTGGTGGTGGGAGCTGAGGAACCTTCTCAGGGGCCTCAGGAACATCTCAGGGTCGCGATGGGAGCTCAGGAACCTTCTCAGGGGCCTCAGGAACATCTCGGGGACCTCAGGAACATCTCAGGGTGGTGGTGGGAGCTGAGGAACCTTCTCGGGGGCCTCAGGAAGATCTTGGGGAGCTCAGGAACATCTCAGGAACGTCTGAGGAACATCTCAAGGACGTGGTGGGAGCTCAGGAACCTTCTCAGGGGCCTCAGGAACATCTCAGGGTCGTGATGGGAGCTCAGGAACCTTCTCAGGGGCCTCAGGAACATCTCGGGAACATCTCAGGGTGGTGGTGGGAGCTCAGGAACCTTCTCGGGGGCCTCAGGAACATCTCAAGGACGTGGTGGGAGCTCAGGAACCTTCTCAGGGGCCTCAGGAACATCTCGGGGACCTCAGGAACATCTCAGGGTCGTGATGGGAGCTCAGGAACCTTCTCAGGGGCCTCAGGAACATCTCGGGAACATCTCAGGGTCGTGGTGGGAGCTCAGGAACCTTCTCAGGGAGCTCAGGAACATCTCAGGGTTGTGGTGGGAGCTCAGGAACCTTCTCAGGGTCTCAGGAACATCTCAGGGTCATGGTGGGAGCTCAGGAACCTTCTCAGGGGCCTCAGGAACATCTGAGGAACATCTCAGGGTCATGGTGGGTCCTCAAGAACCTTCTCAGGGAGCTCAGGGACGTTCTCAGGGGCCTCAGGAACATCTGAGGAACATCTGAGGGTTGTGGTGGGAGCTGAGGAACCTTCTCAGGAAGCTCAGGAACATCTCAGGGTTGTGGTGGGAGCTCAGGGACCTTCTCAGGGAGCTCAAGAACCTTCCCAGGGGCCTCAGGAACATCTGAGGAACATCTGAGGGTCATGGTGGGAGCTCAGGAACCTTCTCAGGGGTCTCAGGAACATCTCAGGGACCTCAGGAACATCTCGGGGACCTCAGGAACATCTGAGGAACATCTCAGGGTCGTGGTGGGTCCTCAAGAACCTTCTCAGGGAGCTCAGGGATGTTCTCAGGGGCCTCAGGAACATCTGAGGAACATCTGAGGGTCGTGGTGGGAGCTCAGGAACCTTCTCAGGGACCTCAGGAACATCTGAGGAGCATCTCAGGGACGTGGTGGGACCTCAAGAACCTTCTCAGGGGCCTCAGGAACATCTGAGGAACATCTCAGGGTGGTGGTGGGAGTAGAGGAACCTTCTCAGGGCCCTCAGGAACATCTCAGGAACATCTCAGGGTCGTGGTGGGAGCTCAGGAACCTTCTCAGGGCCCTCAGAAACATCTCAGGAACATCTCAGGGTGGTGGTGGGAGCTCAGGAACCTTCTCAGGGGCCTCAGGAACATCTCAGGAACATCTCAGGGTGGTGGTGGGAGCTCAGGAACCTTCTCAGGGGCCTCAGGAACATCTCAGGGTCGTGGTGGGGCCTCAAGAACCTTCTCAGGGAGCTCAGGGACGTTCTCAGGGGCCTCAGGAACATCTCAGGAGCATCTCAGGGTCGTGGTGGGTCCTCAAGAACCTTCTCAGGGGCCTCAGGAACATCTGAGGAACATCTCAGGGTCGTGGTGGGTCCTCAAGAACCTTCTCAGGGAGCTCAGGGACGTTCTCAGGGGCCTCAGGAACATCTGAGGAGCATCTCAGGGACGTGGTAGGAGCTCAAGAACCTTCTCAGGGGCCTCAGGAACATCTGAGGAGCATCTCAGGGACGTGGTGGGACCTCAAGAACCTTCTCAGGGGCCTCAGGAACACCTCAGGGTCGTGGTGGGGCCTCAAGAACCTTCTCAGGGAGCTCAGGGACGTTCTCAGGGGCCTCAGGAACATCTCAGGGAGGTGGTGGGAGCTCAGGAACCTTCTCGGGGGCCTCGGGAACATCTGAGGAACATCTCAGGGAGGTGGTGGGAGCTCAGGGAGGTGGTGGTGGGACCCCAGGGTTGGGCCGAGGTCCCCAGCGAGGCCCCCGGTGGGACCGGCGCCTTCCCCCGCCCAGCACTACGAGCAGTCCAAGCCCTTCAACTACGTGATGGACCTTCTCAACATGGTCTTCACGGGGCTCTTCACCGTCGAGATGGTCCTCAAGATCATCGCCTTCAAACCACGGGTAGGTCGAGGGGGGTTGGGGGGGGGGGTGGGTTTCGCACGAGGGGGTGGGTTTCGCACGACAAGGGGGTTTCGCACGAGGAGGTGACACGAGGACCTCTTTCCGTCCCCCTCCAGCACTATTTCTGCGACGCCTGGAACACCTTCGACGCCCTCATCGTGGTGGGCAGCGTGGTGGACATCGCCGTCACCGAGGTCAACGTGAGTCACCAACGGGGGCTGCGGGGGGGGTCCTTCCATCTCCTTCCATCTCCAGGATCTCCATGATCATCTCCTTCCATCTCCATGATCTCCTTCCATCTCCATGATCTCCTTCCATCTCCACGATCTCCATGATCTCCATCCATCTCTATGATCTCCATGATCTCCATCCACCTCCATGATCTCCATCCACTGATCTCCATCCATCTCCACGATCTCCATCCATCTCCACGATCTCCATCCATCTCCACAATCTCCATCCATCTCCACGATCTCCATGATCTCCATCCATCTCCACGATCTCCATGATCTCCATCCACCTCCACGATCTCCATGATCTCCATCCACCTCCACGATCTCCATGATCATCTCCATCCACCTCCACGATCTCCATCCACTGATCTCCATCCACCTCCACGATCTCCATGATCTCCATCCACCTCCATGATCTCCATCCACTGATCTCCATCCACCTCCACGATCTCCATCCACCTCCACGATCTCCATCCATCTCCACGATCTCCATCCACCTCCATGATCTCCATCCACTGATCTCCATCCACCTCCATGATCTCCATCCACCTCCATGATCTCCATCCACTGATCTCCATCCATCTCCATGATCTCCATCCACCTCCATGATCTCCATCCACTGATCTCCATCCATCTCCATGATCTCCATCCACCTCCATGATCTCCATCCACTGATCTCCATCCATCTCCATGATCTCCATCCACCTCCATGATCTCCATCCACTGATCTCCATCCACCTCCACGATCTCCATCCACCTCCATGATCTCCATCCACTGATCTCCATCCACCTCCACGATCTCCATCCACCTCCATGATCTCCATCCACTGATCTCCATCCATCTCCACGATCTCCATCCACCTCCACGTCCTCCACCTTCTCTCCTCCCTCTTCCCGGAGTAGAACGGGGGCCACGTTGGGGAGGTGAGAAGGACGAGGAGAAGGTCCCTCAGCTCCTCGGAAGGGTTGGGGGGGGGGGGGAGTTTCTTCTCGGGGTGGGTCGGGTGGCCCTGACCCGTTGTCCCCTCAGAGCTCCGAGGACTCTTCCCGCATCTCCATCACCTTCTTCCGGCTCTTCCGGGTGATGCGCCTGGTGAAGCTGCTCTCCAAGGGCGAGGGGATCCGCACCCTCCTCTGGACCTTCGTCAAGTCCTTCCAGGTGGGGACGTCACGAGGAGGGGACACCGGGAGAGCTTCTGGGGACCTTTGGGGACATCGGGGGGGACACCAGGAGGACGGAGGGGGCACCAGGAGATGTTCTGGGGACACTGGGTGGGGACGTGAGAATGGGGGGACACCACGAGGACCCCTTGGGGACACTGGGAGGGGGACGTGAGGATGGGGGGACACCACGAGGACCCCCTTGGGGACACTGGGAGGGGGACGTGAGGATGGGGGGACACCACGAGGGACCCTTGGGGACACTGGGAGGGGGACGTGAGGGTGGGGGGACACCACGAGGGACCCTTGGGGACACTGGGAGGGGGACGTGAGGATGGGGGGACACCACGAGGGACCCTTGGGGACACTGGGAGGGGGACGTGGGGATGGGGGGACACCACGAGGGACCCTTGGGGACACTGGGAGGGGGACGTGAGGATGGGGGGACACCACGAGGGACCCTTGGGGACACTGGGAGGGGGACGTGAGGATGGGGGGACACCACGAGGGACCCTTGGGGACACTGGGAGGGGGACGTGGGGATGGGGGGACACCACGAGGACCCCTTGGGGACACTGGGAGGGGAACGTGAGGATGGGGGGACATCAGGAGGACCCCTTGGGGACACTGGGAGGGGGACGTGAGGATGGGGGGACACCACGAGGACCTCCTTGGGGACACTGGGAGGGGGACGTGAGGATGAGGGGACACCACGAGGACCCCCTTGGGGACACTGGGAGGGGGACGTGAGGGTGGGGGGACACCACGAGGGACCCTTGGGGACACTGGGAGGGGAACGTGAGGATGGGGGGACACCACGAGGACCCCTTGGGGACACTGGGAGGGGGACGTGGGGATGGGGGGACACCACGAGGGACCCTTGGGGACACTGGGAGGGGGACGTGAGGATGGGGGGACACCACGAGGACCCCTTGGGGACACTGGGAGGGGGACGTGAGGATGGGGGGACACCACGAGGGACCCTTGGGGACACTGGGAGGGGGACGTGGGGATGGGGGGACACCACGAGGGACCCTTGGGGACACTGGGAGGGGGACGTGGGGATGGGGGGACACCACGAGGGACCCTTGGGGACACTGGGAGGGGGACGTGAGGATGGGGGGACACCACGAGGACCCCCTTGGGGACACTGGGAGGGGGACGTGAGGATGGGGGGACACCACGAGGGACCCTTGGGGACACTGGGAGGGGGACGTGGGGATGGGGGGACACCACGAGGGACCCTTGGGGACACTGGGAGGGGGACGTGAGGATGGGGGGACACCACGAGGACCCCCTTGGGGACACTGGGAGGGGGACGTGGGGATGGGGGGACACCACGAGGGACCCTTGGGGACACTGGGAGGGGGACGTGGGGATGGGGGGACACCACGAGGACCCCTTGGGGACATGTCCCCAACCCCACAGGCTCTTCCCTACGTGGCTCTGCTCATCGCCATGATCTTCTTCATCTACGCCGTCATCGGGATGCAGGTGAGGGGGGGACAAGGGGGTCCTGAGCCCCCCGAAACGGGGCTCAGCCCCCCAAAAGGGTCCTGAGCCCCCTCTGTGCCCCCCAAGAGGGTCCTGAGACCCCCAAAACGGTCCTAATCCCCCCTCAATGGTCCTGAGCCTCCTTTATGTGGGTGCTAACCTCCCCTTTGTGTGGGTGCTGAGCCCCCTATATGAGGGTGCTGAGCCCCCCTATATGAGGGTGCTGAGCCCCCTTTATGTGGCTGCTGAGCCCCCTATATGTGGGTGCTGAGCCCCCTATATGTGGGTGCTGAGCCCCCCTTTATGTGAGTGCTGAGCCCCCCTTTATGTGGGTGCTGAGCCCCCTTTATGTGGGTGCTGAGCCCCCCTATATGAGGGTGCTGAGCCCCCCTTTATGTGGGTGCTGAGCCCCCCTATATGAGGGTGCTGAGCCCCCTTTATGTGGGTGCTGAGCCCCCCTATATGTGGGTGCTGAGCCCCCCTTTATGTGGGTGCTGAGCCCCCCTATATGTGGGTGCTGAGCCCCCTTTATGTGGGTGCTGAGCCCCCCTCATTGTGGGTGCTGAGCCCCCTTTATGTGGGTGCTGAGCCCCCCTCATTGTGGGTGCTGAGCCCCCTTTACGTGGGTGCTGAGCCTCCTATATGTGGGTGCTGAGCCCCCTTTATGTGGGTGCTGAGCCTCCTTTATGTGGGTGCTGAGCCTCCCTCATTGTGGGTGCTGAGCCCCCTATATGTGGGTGCTGAGCCCCCCTATATGAGGGTGCTGAGCCCCCTTTACGTGGGTGCTGAGCCCCCTATATGTGGGTGCTGAGCCCCCTTTATGTGGGTGCTGAGCCTCCTTTATGTGGGTGCTGAGCCCCCCTTTATGTGGGTGCTGAGCCCCCTTTATGTGGGTGCTGAGCCCCCCTTTATGTGGGTGCTGAGCCCCCTTTATGTGGGTGCTGAGCCCCCTATATGTGAGTGCTGAGCCCCCTTTATGAGGGTGCTGAGCCCCCCTTTATGTGGGTGCTGAGCCCCCTTTACGTGGGTGCTGAGCCCCCCTATATGTGGGTGCTGAGCCCCCTTTATGTGGGTGCTGAGCCCCCCTATATGAGGGTGCTGAGCCCCCTTTATGTGGCTGCTGAGCCCCCTATATGTGGGTGCTGAGCCCCCCTTTATGTGGGTGCTGAGCCCCCCTATATGTGGGTGCTGAGCCCCCCTTTATGTGGGTGCTGAGCCCCCCTATATGTGGGTGCTGAGCCCCCTATATGTGGGTGCTGAGCCCCCTTTATGTGGGTGCTGAGCCCCCTTTATGTGGGTGCTGAGCCCCCCTTTATGTGGGTGCTGAGCCCCCTTTATGTGGCTGCTGAGCCCCCTATATGTGGGTGCTGAGCCCCCCTTTATGTGGGTGCTGAGCCCCCTATATGTGGGTGCTGAGCCCCCTTTATGTGGGTGCTGAGCCCCCTATATGTGGGTGCTGAGCCCCCCTTTATGTGGGTGCTGAGCCCCCTATATGAGGGTGCTGAGCCCCCCTTTATGTGGGTGCTGAGCCCCCTTTATGTGGGTGCTGAGC
>JAUNZM010002297.1:0-11333 GCA_033459285.1 Clamator glandarius
CTTATCGTTTTCATCGAATTTTGTATAATTCTCCCCAAATTAGGGTCACTTTCCTGAAATTTAGAGTAATTGTGCTCATAGGTTTGGTAACTGCCGCAAAATGTGGAGCATTCTCTCAAAAAGTTGGGCAACCGTCTCCCACTGTTGGGTAATTGTCCCTAAAATTCTTGTAGTTTGCCACGCATTTTGCGTAATTGTCACCAGATTTTGAATAATCCTTATGAAATTTGGGGTAACTGCCTCCAAATTCGGGGTAATTTTGCCAAAACTTGTGTAATTCTCTCCATATTTCAGGTAATTTTGGCCAAAAATTTGTGGTAATTGTCGGCAAAATGTTGGGCAATTTACCACAAATTTTGAGAAATTGTCCCAAAGTCTTGGGAAATTGCCTCCAAATTTTGAGTAATTGTCCCAATTCCTCTTGTAATAGTCCCCGGGTTGAGGGTAAGTGCGCCCGAGTTTATGGGAGTTGTCTCAGAATTTTGAGTAACTGTCCCCAAATATCTTGTCATTTTCCTCAAATTTTGTGCAGATGTCCCAGACTTTCTCTAATTATCCCCAAATGTGGGGTAATTGTCCTCCAATTTTAAGTAACTGCCACAACATTTCTTACGATTTTACCTCGATTTTTGTATAATTGTCCCCAGTCTCGGGTAATTTTCCTCAAGTTTAGAGTAAATGTCTGCAGATTTGGGGTATTTGCCAGCAAAATCTGGACGGTCGTCTCAAAATCAGGCGTAATTTTCGACCAATTTTGTGTAATTGTCCCCAAATCTTGCATCATTTTCTCCAAACCCTGGGTCATTTCCCCCAAATCGAGGTAAATGTCAGACTATTTTGAGTCATCTTCTCCAAATGTTGGGCAATTGTCTCCCAGTTTGGGGTAATTGTCTCAAACTCTTGGGTAATTGTCCTCCAATTTTAGGCAATTGTCCACAAACTTTGAGGAATTATCTCCAGATTTTGGGTAAGTGTCCAAAAATTGGAGTTGGGTTTGGGGTTAGTGTTTTATGGTTAGGGGTAGGGTGTTGTCTCCACATTTGGGGTAATTGTCCCCAAATTTGGGTAATTGTCCCCAGATTTTAAGTCATTTCCTCCAAACTTGGGGTCATTACTCCCCAATTACTCTGTAATTGTGCACAAGTTTGAAATGACTGCCTAAAAACTTCTAGTAATCGTCGCCCGCCAGGTTTTGAGTCATTAGCCCCAGATTTGTAATAATCGTTGCAAATTGTTGAGGCTTTTTGCCAAATTCTTAGGCATTGTCTCAAAATTGTGTGTATCTTCCCACAAATTTTGTGTCATTTTCCCAAAAATTTGTGTAATTCTCCCAAATTCTGGGTAACTGTAACCAAATTTGGAGTAATTGTCTTCTAATTTGTCTCAAAGTTATGGGCAATGGTGATTCAAGTCATTAAAATCTTCCACAAGTTTCGTGTATTTGTCTCTACAGTTTTGATAGTTATGTTCCTACGGAGGGAAATTGTCACCAAACGTTGGGTAATTGACCCCAAATTCTAAGTAATTGTCTCCAATTTTGGCATAATTGTCTCCAAAGGGTGTGTTGTTTTCGAAAAATGTTGGGGAAATTGTCCCTAAATAGGGGGTCATTTTGCCCCAATTTTTAGTAATTGTCCCCAAATTTTCTGTCATTTTCCCAAATTTCAGCAATTGTCTCCAAATTTGGGTAATTGTCCCCAAATCCTGAGTAACTGTCTCCAAATTTTGGGTAATTGGCCCAACATGTCTAATAATTTTCCTCAGATTTGGTTTATTTGTCCCCAAGTGGTGGATAATTGTCCCCAAATATCGGATAATTTTCACCCGATTTGGGGTTATTGCCTCAAAATTTTAAGTAAGTTTGCTCACATTTTTAGTAATTGTAACCCCCTGGTTGGGTAATTGTCACCAAATTTTGAGTACTTTTTCCCAAATTTTGAGTCATTCTCTCCAAATTTGGGGTAATTGCTCTCAAATTGTGACAAATTCTCAATCAATTTTGGGTAATCCTTCTCAAATATTCGGTAACTGTCTCCAAATTTCGGGAAATTATCCGCAAACTTCGGGTAATTGCCCCCCCAGTTTTGAGGAGCTATCTCAAAACGATGGACATTTTCTCCAAATTTTGTTAATTGTCCCCGGATTTGGGGTAACTCTCACCAAATTTTGAGTCATTTTCACAAGATTTCTTATCGTTTTCATCCAATTTTGTATAATTGTCCCCAAATTAGGGTCACTTTCCTGAAATTTAGAGTAATTGTGCTCATAGGTTTGGTAACTTTCGCAAAATGTGGATCATTCTCTCAAAATGTTGGGCAACCGTCTCCCACTGTTGGGTAATTGTCCCTAAAATTCTTGTAGTTTGCCACGCATTTTGCGTAATTGTCACCAGATTTTGAATAATCCTTATGAAATTTGGGGTAACTGCCTCCAAATCTGGGGTAATTTTGCCAAAATTTGTGTAATTCTCTCCATATTTCAGGTAATTGTGGCCAAAAATTTGTGGTAATTGTCAGCAAAATTTTGGGTAATTTGCCACAAATTTTGAGAAATTGTCCCAAAGTCTTGGGAAATTGCCTCCAAATTTTGAGTAATTGTCCCAAATCCTCTTGTAATAGTCCCCGGGTTTAGGGTAAGTGCGCCCGAGTTTATGGGAGTTGTCTCAGAATTTTGAGTAACTGTCCCCAAATATCATGTAATTTTCCTCAAATTTTGTGCAGATGTCCCAGACCTTCTCTAATTATCCCCAAATGTGGGGTAATTGTCCTCCAATTTTAAGTAATTGCCACAACATTTCTTACGATTTTACCTCGATTTTTGTATAATTGTCCCCAGTCTCGGGTCATTTTCCTCAAGTTTAGAGTAAATGTCTGCAGATTTGGGGTATTTGCCAGCAAAATCTGGACAGTCGTCTCCAAATCAGGCGTAATTTTCCACCAATTTTGTGTAATTGTCCCCAAATCTTGTATCATTTTCTCCAAACCCTGGGTCATTTCCCCCAAATCGAGGTAAATGTCAGACTATTTTGAGTCATCTTCTCCAAATGTTGGGCAATTGTCTCCCAGTTTGGGGTAATTGTCTCAAACTCTTAGGTAATTGTCCTCCAATTTTAGGCAATTGTCCACAAACTTTGAGGAATTATCTCCAGATTTTGGGTAAGTGTCCAAAAATTGGAGTTGGGTTTGGGGTTAATGTTTTATGGTTAGGGTTAGGGTGTTGTCTCCACATTTGGGGTAATTGTCCCCAAATTTGGGTAATTGTCCCCAGATTTTAAGTCATTTCCTCCAAACTTGGGGTCATTACTCCCCAATTACTCAGTAATTGTGCACAAATTTGAAATAACTGCCTAAAAAATTGTAGTAATCGTCGCCCGCCAGGTTTTGAGTCATTAGCCCCAGATTTGTAATAATCGTCGCAAATTGTTGAGGCGTTTTGCCAAATTCTTAGGCATTGTCTCAAAATTGTGTGTATCTTCCCACAAATTTTGTGTCATTTTCCCGAAAATTCGTGTAATTGTCCCAAATTCTCGGTAACTGTAACCAAATTTGGAGTAATTGTCTTCTAATTTGTCTCAAAGTTATGGGCAATGGTGATTCAAGTCATTAAAATCTTCCACAAGTTTCGTGTATTTGTCTCTACAGTTTTGATAGTTGTGTTCCTACGGAGGGAAATTGTCACCAAACGTTGGGTAATTGACCCCAAATTCTAAGTAATTGTCTCCCATTTTGGCGTAATTGTCTCCAAACGGTGTGTCGTTATCGACAAATGTTGGGAAATTGTCCCTTAATAGGGGGTCATTTTGCCCCAATTTTTAGTAATTGTCCCCAAATGTTCTGTCATTTTCCCAAATTTCAGCAATTGTCTCCAAATGTGGGTAATTGTCCCCAAATCCTGAGTAACTGTCTCCAAACTTTGGGTAATTGGCCCAACATGTCTAATAATTTTCCTCAAATTTGGTGAATTTGTCCCCAAATGGTGGATAATTGTCCCCAAATGTCGGATAATTTTAACCCGATTTGGGGTTATTGCCAAGAAATTTTAGGTAAATTTGCCCACATTTTTAGTAATTGTAACCCCCTGGTTGGGTAATTGTCACCAAATTTTGAGTCCTTTTTCCCAAATTTTGAGTCATTCTCTCCAAATTTGGGGTAATTGTCCTCAAATTGTGAGTAATTCTCTCCCAATTTTGGGTAATCCTCCTCAAATTTTCGGTAACTGTCTCCAAATTTCGGGAAATTATCCGCAAACTTCGGGTAATTGCCCCCCCAGTTTTGAGGAGCTATCTCAAAACGATGGACATTTTCTCCAAATTTTGTTAACTGTCGCCGGATTTGGGGTAACTGTCACCAAATTTTGAGTCATTTTCACAAGATTTCTTATCGTTTTCATCCAGTTTTGTATAATTGTCCCCAAATTAGGGTCACTTTCCTGAAATTTAGAGTAATTGTGCTCATAGGTTTGGTAACTGCCGCAAAATGTGGAGCATTCTCTCAAAAAGTTGGGCAACCGTCTCCCACTCTTGGGTAATTGTCCCTAAAATTCTTGTAGTTTGCCACGCATTTTGCGTAATTGTCACCAGATTTTGAATAATCCTTATGAAATTTGGGGTAACTGCCTCCAAATTTGGGGTAATTTTGCCACAATTTGTGTAATTCTCTCCATATTTCAGGTAATTGTGGCCAAAAATTTGTGGTAATTGTCGGCAAAATGTTGGGTAATTTGCCACAAATTTTGAGAAATTGTCCCAAAGTCTTGGGAAATTGCCTCCAGATTTTGAGTAATTTTCCCAAATCCTCTTGTAATTGTCCCCGGGTTGTGGGTAAGAGCGTCCGAGTTTATTGGAGTTGTCTCAGAATTTTGAGTAACTGTCCCCAAATATCTTGTAACTTTCCTCAAATTTTGTGCAGATGTCCCAGAATTTCTCTAATTATCCCCAAATGTGGGGTAATTGTCCTCCAATTTTAAGTAATTGCCACAACATTTCTTACGATTTTACCTCGATTTTTGCATAATTGTCCCCAGTCTCGGGTAATTTTCCTCAAGTTTAGAGTAAATGTCTGCAGATTTGGGGTATTTGCCAGCAAAATCTGGACAGTCGTCTCCAAATCAGGCGTAATTTTCCACCAATTTTGTGTCATTGTCCCCAAATCTTGCATCATTTTCTCCAAACCCTGGGTAATTTCCCCCAAATCGAGGTAAATGTCAGACTATTTTGAGTCATGTTCTCCAAATGTTGGGCAATTGTCTCCCAGTTTGGGGTAATTGTCTCAAACTCTTGGGGAATTGTCCTCCAATTTTACGCAATTGTCCACAAACTTTGAGGAATTCTCTCCAGATTTTGGGTAAGTGTCCAAAAATTGGAGTTGGGTTTGGGGTTAGTGTTTTATGGTTAGGGTTAGGGTGTTGTCTCCACATTTGGGGTAATTGTCCCCAAATTTGGGTAATTGTCCCCAGATTTTAAGTCATTTCCTCCAAACTTGGGGTCATTACTCCCCAATTACTCTGTAATTGTGCACAAGTTTGAAATGACTGCCTAAAAACTTCTAGGAATCGTCGCCCGCCAGGTTTTGAGTCATTAGCCCCAGATTTGTAATAATCGTCGCAAATTGTTGAGGCATTTTGCCAAATTCTTAGGCATTGTCTCAAAATTGTGTGTATCTTACCACAAATTTTGTGTCATTTTCCCCATATTTGTGTAATTGTCCCAAATTCTCGGTAACTGTAACCAAATTTGGAGTAATTGTCTTCTAATTTGTCTCAAAGTTATGGGCAATGGTGATTCAAGTCATTAAAATCTTCCACAAGTTTCGTGTATTTGTCTCTACAGTTTTGATAGTTGTGTTCCTACGGAGGGAAATTGTCACCAAACGTTGGGTAATTGACCCCAAATTCTAAGTAATTGTCTCCAATTTTGGCATAATTGTCTCCAAGTGGTGTGTCGTTTTTGACAAATGTTGGGGAAATTGTCCCTAAATAGGGGGTCATTTTGCCCCAATTTTTAGTAATTGTCCCCAAATTTTCTGTCGTTTTCCCAAATTTTAGCAATTGTCTCCAAATTTGGGTAATTGTCCACAAATCCTGAGTAACTGTCTCCAAATTTTGGGTAATTGGCCCAACATGTCTAATAATTTTCCTCAAATTTGGTGTATTTGCCCCCAAATGGTGGATAATTGTCCCCAAATGTCGGATAATTTTCACCCGATTTGGTGTTGTTGCCTCAAATATTTAGGTAAGTTTGCTCACATTTTTAGTAATTGTAACCCCCTGGTTGGGTAATTGTCACCAAATTTTGAGAACTAATTCCCAAATTTTGAGTCATTCTCTCCAAATTTGGGGTAATTGCCCTCAAATTGTGAGTAATTCTCTCCCAATTTTGGGTAATCCTCCTCAAATTTTTGGTAACTGTCTCCAAATTGCGGGAAATTATCCGCAAACTTCGGGTAATTGCCCCCCCAGTTTTGAGGAGCTATCTCAAAACGATGGACATTTTCTCCAAATTTTGTTAATTGTCGCCGGATTTGGGGTAACTCTCACCAAATTTTGAGTCATTTTCACAAGATTTCTTATCGTTTTCATCGAATTTTGTATAATTGTCCCCAAATTCGGGTCACTTTCCTGAAATTTAGAGTAATTGTGCTCATAGGTTTGGTAACGGCTGCAAAATGTGGAGCATTCTCTCAAAATGTTGGGCAACCGTCTCCCACTGTTGGGTAATTGTCCCTAAAATTCTTGTAGTTTGCCACGCATTTTGCGTAATTGTCACCAGATTTTGAATAATCCTTATGAAGATTGGGGTAACTGCCTCCAAATTTGGGGTAATTTTGCCAAAATTTGGTAATTCTCTCCATATTTCAGGTAATTGTGGCCAAAAATTTGTGGTAATTGTCAGCAAAATTTTGGGTAATTTGCCACAAATTTTGAGAAATTGTCCCAAAGTCTTGGGAAATTGCCTCCAAATTTTGAGTAATTTTCCCAAATCCTCTTGTAATAGTCTCCGGGTTTAGGGTAAGTGCGCCCGAGTTTATGGGAGTTGTCTCAGAATTTTGTCCCCAAATATCGTGTAATTTTCCTCAAATTTTGTGCAGATGTCCCAGACTTTCTCTAATTATCCCCAAATATGGGGTAATTGTCCTCCAATTTTAAGTAATTGCCACAACATTTCTTACGATTTTACCTCGATTTTTGTATAATTGTCCCCAGTCTCGGGTCATTTTCCTCAAGTTTAGAGTAAATGTCTGCAGATTTGGGGTATTTGCCAGCAAAATCTGGACAGTCGTCTCCAAATCAGGCGTAATTTTCCACCAATTTTGTGTCATTGTCCCCAAATCTTGCATCATTTTCTCCAAACCCTGGGTCATTTCCCCCAAATGGAGGTAAATGTCAGACTATTTTGAGTAATCTTCTCCAAATGTTGGGCAATTGTCTCCCAGTTTGGGGTAATTGTCTCAAACTCTTGGGTAATTGTCCACCAATTTTACGCAACTGTCCACAAACTTTGAGGAATTATCTCCAGATTTTGGGTAAGTGTCCAAAAATTGGAGTTGGGTTTGGGGTTAGTGTTTTATGGTTAGGGTTAGGGTGTTGTCTCCACATTTGGGGTAATTGTCCCCAAATTTGGGTAATTGTCCCCAGATTTTAAGTAATTTCCTCCAAACTTGGGGTCATTACTCCCCAATTACTCTGTAATTGTGCACAAGTTTGAAATGACTGCCTAAAAACTTCTAGTAATCGTCGCCCGCCAGGTTTTGAGTCATTAGCCCCAGATTTGTAATAATCGTCGCAAATTGTTGAGGCATTTTGCCAAATTCTTAGGCATTGTCTCAAAATTGTGTGTATCTTCCCACAAATTTTGTGTCATTTTCCCGAAAATTTGTGTAATTGTCCCAAATTCTCGGTAACTGTAACCAAATTTGGAGTAATTGTCTTCTAATTTGTCTCAAAGTTATGGGCAATGGTGATTCAAGTCATTAAAATCTTCCACAAGTTTCGTGTATTTGTCTCTTCTGTTTTGATAGTTGTGTTCTTGCGGAGGGAAATTGTCACCAAACGTTGGGTAATTGACCCCAAATTCTAAGTAATTGTCTCCAATTTTGGCGTAATTGTCTCCAAAGGGTTTGTCGTTTTCGACAAATGTTGGGAAATTGTCCCTAAAAAGGGGGTCATTTTGCCCCAATTTTTAGTAATTGTCCCCAAATTTTCTGTCGTTTTCCCAAATCTCAGCAATTGTCTCCAAATCTGAGTAATTGTCCCCAAATCCTGAGTAACTGTCTCCAAACTTTGGGTAATTGGCCCAACATGTCTAATAATTTTCCTCAGATTTGGTGTATTTGCCCCCAAATGGTGGATAATTGTCCCCAAATGTCGGATAATTTTAACCCGATTTGGGGTTATTGCCTCAAAATTTTAGGTAAATTTGCCCATATTTTTAGTCATTGTAACCCCCTGGTTGGGTAATTGTCACCAAATTTTGAGTACTTTTTCCCAAATTTTGAGTCATTCTCTCCAAATTTGGGGTAATTGCCCTCAAATTTTGAGTAATTCTCTCCCAATTTTGGGTAATCCTCCTCAAATTTTCTGTAACTCTCTCCAAATTTCGTCAAATTATCCGCAAACTTCGGGTAATTGCCCCCCCAGTTTTGAGGAGCTCTCTCAAAACGATGGACATTTTCTCCAAATTTTGTTAATTGTCCCCGGATTTGGGGTAACTGTCACCAAATTTTGAGTCATTTTCACAAGATTTCTTATCGTTTTCATCGAATTTTGTATAATTGTCCCCAAATTCGGGTCACTTTCCTGAAATTCAGAGTAATTGTGCTCATAGGTTTGGTAACGGCCACAAAATGTGGATCATTCTCTCAAAATGTTGGGCAACCGTCTCCCACTGTTGGGTAATTGTCCCTAAAATTCTTGTAGTTTGCCACGCATTTTGCGTAATTGTCACCAGATTTTGAATAATCCTTATGAAATTTGGGGTAACTGCCTCCAAATTCGGGGTAATTTTGCCACAATTTGTGTAATTCTCTCCATATTTCAGGTAATTGTGGCCAAAAATTTGTGGTAATTGTCGGCAAAATGTTGGGTAATTTGCCACAAATTTTGAGAAATTGTCCCAAAGTCTTGGGAAATTGCCTCCAGATTTTGAGTAATTTTCCCAAATCCTCTTGTAATTGTCCCCGGGTTGTGGGTAAGAGCGTCCGAGTTTATGGGAGTTGTCTCAGAATTTTGAGTAACTGTCCCCAAATATCTTGTCATTTTCCTCAAATTTTGTGCAGATGTCCCGGACTTTCTCTAATTATCCCCAAATGTGGGGTAATTGTCCTCCAATTTTAAGTAACTGCCACAACATTTCTTACGATTTTACCTCGATTTTTGCATAATTGTTCCTAGTCTCGGGTAATTTTCCTCAAGTTTAGAGTAAATGTCTGCAGATTTGGGGTATTTGCCAGCAAAATCTGGACGGTCGTCTCAAAATCAGGCGTAATTTTCCACCAATTTTGTGTAATTGTCCCCAAATCTTGCATCATTTTCTCCAAACCCTGGGTAATTTCCCCCAAATGGAGGTAAATGTCAGACTATTTTGAGTAATCTTCTCCAAATGTTGGGCAATTGTCTCCCAGTTTGGGGTAATTGTCTCAAACTCTTGGGTAATTGTCCTCCAATTTTACGCAATTGTCCACAAACTTTGAGGAATTATCTCCAGATTTTGGGTAAGTGTCGAAAAATTGGAGTTGGGTTTCGGGTTAGTGTTTTATGGTTAGGGGTAGGGTGTTGTCTCCACATTTGGGGTAATTGTCCCCAAATTTGGGTAATTGTCCCCAGATTTTAAGTCATTTCCTCCAAACTTGGGGTCATTACTCCCCAAGTTTTCAGTACTTGTGCACAAATTTGAAATAACTGCCTAAAAACTTCTAGGAATCGTCGCCCGCCAGGTTTTGAGTCATTAGCCCCAGATTTGTAATAATCGTCGCAAATTGTTGAGGCGTTTTGCCAAATTCTTAGGCATTGTCTCAAAATTGTGTGTATCTTCCCACCAATTTTGTGTCATTTTCCCGAAAATTTGTGTAATTGTCCCAAATTCTCGGTAACTGTAACCAAATTTTGAGTAATTGTCTTCTAATTTGTCTCCAAGTTATGGGCAATGGTGATTCAGTCATTAAAATCTTCCACAAGTTTCGGGTATTTGTCTCTACAGTTTTGATAGTTGTGTTCCTACGGAGGGAAATTGTCACCAAACGTTGGGTAATTGACCCCAAATTCTAAGTAATTGTCTCCAATTTTGGCGTAATTGTCTCCAAACGGTGTGTCGTTTTCGACAAATGTTGGGAAATTGTCCCTAAATAGGGGGTCATTTTGCCCCAATTTTTAGTAATTGTCCCCAAATATTCTGTCGTTTTCCCAAATTTCAGTAATTCTCTCCAAATTTGGGTAATTGTCCCCAAATCTTGAGTAACTGTTTCCAAATTTTGGGTAATTGGCCCAACATGTCTAATAATTTTCCACAAATTTGGTGTATTTGTCCCCAAATGGTGGATAATTGTCCCCAAATGTCGGATAATTTTCACCCGATTTGGGGTTATTGCCTCAAAATTTTTGGTAAGTTTGCCCACATTTTTAGTTATTGTCCCCCACTGGTTGGGTAATTGTCACCAAATTTTGAGTACTTTTTCCCAAATTTTGAGTCATTCTCTCCAAATTTGGGGTAATTGCCCTCAAATTTTGAGTAATTCTCTCCCAATTTTGGGTAATCCTCCTCAAATTTTCGGTAACTGTCTCCAAATTTCAGGAAATTATCCGCAAACTTCGGGTAATTGCCCCCCACGTTTTGAGGAGCTATCTCAAAACGATGGACATTTTCTCCAAATTTTGTTAACTGTCGCCGGATTTGGGGTAACTGTCACCAAATTTTGAGTCATTTTCACAAGATTTCTTATCGTTTTCATCCAATTTTGTATAATTGTCCCCAAATTAGGGTCACTTTCCTGAAATTTAGAGTAATTGTGCTCATAGGTTTGGTAACGGCTGCAAAATGTGGAGCATTCTCTCAAAATGTTGGGCAACCGTCTCCCACTGTTGGGTAATTGTCCCTAAAATTCTTGTAGTTTGCCACGCATTTTGCGTAATTGTCACCAGATTTTGAATAATCCTTATGAAATTTGGGGTAACTGCCTCCAAATTCGGGGTAATTTTGCCAAAATTTGTGTAATTCTCTCCATATTTCAGGTAATTTTGGCCAAAAATTTGTGGTAATTGTCGGCAAAATGTTGGGCAATTTACCACAAATTTTGAGAAATTGTCCCAAAGTCTTGGGAAATTGCCTCCAAATTTTGAGTAAT